>JXCR01031866.1:4022-20059 GCA_002079205.1 Phalaenopsis hybrid cultivar | reverse complement strand
AGTTCCTTGATTTTGTAATTGATTTCCTTGAATTTGTAATTGATTTCCTTGATTCTGTAATTATTGACCCATGTTTAATATCAGCTCTTCCATAAACAACTTGTTTTCCTTAATTTGAGTGTTATTATTAAATCGTGAAGGATAATAAGGTCTATAGTTAACATTTCCTTGGTTGGATGAATTTCCTAATGGGTTGAGTGTTTGCCCATTGTTGATTTGTAGAAGAATTGTTATTCCAATTAAAATTTGGATGATTCTTCAATTTCCCATTGTTGATTTGTAGAAGAATTGTTATTCCAATTAAAATTTGGATGATCTTCCAACTTAAGGTCTATAGTTAACATTTCCTTAGTTGGATGAATTTCCTAATGGGTTCACTGGGTTGTTCGCCATAGTTAACATTTTCTTGGTTGGATGAATTTCCTAATGGGTTCACTGGGTTGTTTGCCCATTGTTTATTAACATTTCCCTGGTTGGATGAATTTCCTAATGGGTTCACTGAGTTGTTTGCCCATTGTTGGGGTCTATAGTTAACATTTCCTTGGTTGGATGAATTTTCTAATGGGTTCATTGGGTTGTTTGCACATTGTTGATCGTAGAAGATTGTTATTCCATTAAAATTTGTTGGATGATTCTTCCAACCTGGGTTATAATAGTTCAAGTATGGGTTGTTGGGTCTAGTAATAGCATTTAAGGTTTCATATGAAGACCTGGGTTATAATAGTTTGAATAAGGGTTGTTGGGTCTATTAATAACATTTAAAGTCTCATGTGTTCCCATTGTTGATTTGTAGAAGAATTGTTATTCCAATTAAAATTTGGATGATCTTCCAACTTAAAGTTATAATAGTTTGAATAAGGGTTGTTGGGTCTATTAATAGCATTTAAAGTTTCATATGAAGTTCGAACATCCACAAATTACCCAGATGAATTTTCTTCCATCATAGGAACTGTTGGAGAATAATTCATTCCACAATGATCTAATTTCTTTGATATTACAGCAATCTACGAAGCTAACATAGATATTGCATCAGAATCATGAATACTAGTTACTCTTTAAGGATTTACCCGTTCAGAGGGCCATTGAAATTTGTTGGTAGCCATCTCTTCTATTATTGAATAAGCCTCATCAAATGGTTTTGACATTAACGAACCACCAACCACAACATCTATAATCGATTTAAGAGATCCCAGTAATCCATTATGAAAAGTTTGAATTATCAACCAATCTGGTAAAGAATGATGAGGGCATTTCTTAAACATTATAAAAAGTTTGAATTATCAACCAATCTGGTAACGAATGATGAGGGCATTTCTTAATAGTCTTTTAATCTCTCCCAAGCTTCATATATCGACTCTCCATCAATCTGACAAAATGATGTTATGTCATTTATCTCCTAACCTTCGTATATTGACTCTCCATCAATTGGGCATTTCCTAAGAAGATATTTTAATCTCTCCCAAGCTTCATATATCGACTCTCCATCAATCTGACAAAATGATGTTATGTCATTTACTCTCCCAAGCTTCATATATTGACTCTCCATCAATCTGACAGAACGATGTTTTGTCATTTCTAAGTTTACCAGTTTTAGATGGAGGCAAATATTTGGATAGAAATTTCTGTGAAAGTTCTCCCCAAGTTCTAATAGATCCTGATGCTAATGAATTAAGCACATCTTAGCTTTATCCTTCAGTGAAAAAGGGAAAGTCTAAGTCTAACAAATCGTTTGAGACTCTGTCATATTTAAAAGTAGCACATAGTTCTAAAAAACTAGCGAGGTGTAGTTCGAAACTCTGTCATATTTAAAAGTAGCACACAGTTCTAAAAAACTAGCGAGGTGTAAGTTCAGACTCTGTCATATTTAAAAGTAGCACACAGTTCTAAAAAACTAGCGAGGTGTAAGTTCGGATCTTCATCTGGTGTACCTCCAAATTGATTGTTTTGTACCATTTAGATAATAACAGGTTTAAGCTCAAATGAATTAGCAGCTACATCAGGATTTTGGATAAACAAGTGAATTTCATCTACTGTAGGATTTGCATAATCTCATAGAGGTCTAGGTTGGTGTTCATTCTCTATTCCTGGATTGTTCATCTTGTTTTCCATTGTATCAGAATTTCTAGGTTCTCTTCTTAATCTTTTAATCTTTTTAACAGTGTGTTTTAATTCTGAATCGTAGGGTATAAGATTTTCAGATCCAAATTTATGCATACAATTTGAAATCAATACTCAGTAATATATTTAACTAAATATAAAAATAAGTTGCAATTCAAGTAAAAATTTTCTAATAATCTTAATTTGTCTGTTACTCTAATTGTGATTTCTGTTTACTCACTCACTCACACACTCCCCGGCAACAGCACCAAAAACTTGACCGACGAGTTTATATATAATTAAAAATATAAGTTAAATATGGTCATAATAAATATTCAATAATTATAAAGTCATACTTATCATCGCAAGTATACGTATCGCTCAAGTAATATTGGGCACAAATGGAGTACTGGATATCGATTCCGCAGGGAGTGGTTTAGAACTGTGAACTAAGATTTTAGAAAAGCAATACTTTAATCGCAACAACGAAGTTTAATTTGCTTATCTATCACTAATAGGCAATTAAAATAAATATGTAAATTTAATAACTATTAAATAACTAATGATACTATTGATACTAATGATACTAATGAAACTGATCTATTAGGACTTTAATCACAACAACGACGTTCAATTTGCTTATCTATCACTAATAGATACAACGACGTTCAATTTGTTTATCTGTCACTAATAGGCAATTGAAATAAATGGATAATTTTACTAACTATTAAATAACTAATGTAAGGAGAGGTGTAAATGTGATATTCAATATATAAGAAAGCATCCTTCTCCTTGTCAAGAAATTATAGTGAATGAAAAAAGTGAATTAATTCAAATTATATTGTGCCAAATAGGAGCATACCTATTCTTCACCCGTTGGTCCAGGCATAAAGAACATTGACTAATCCTACACTTGTTTACTGAATTTGTGGCTAGGCTAGGAGGATGCCGGCTCTCACTTCGGAACTCCCATGTTCCCTTCGCCTGAGGGCTAACATCTACACTTCAGCACCCAAACGATAGGACCGAATTGGGGATTTTAGTCTGTCACTCTAAAATCTCCAATTCTACGTCCCATAATATTATTTCCCTATTTATTTGCACCCAACTTCCAAGGGCTTTGACCTCCCTGAATCTTGGATTTAATCTTCACTTTAGTTGTAAAACTCAACATACTTTAACAAATCAATTGGCCAGATTGAATGTAAATTAAGATCGATGTGAAAAGATCATCACAATTTCTTAAACATTTTCATGGCTTCACCAATTCAAATGATCGTTTTATAAATCTTGAGACAAGGAGAAAGAAAGAGAAAACTACTCATATTTCATGGGGAATTCACAACAAAACTTGGAATTCATATATAAAATCAAAGGCATACAAACTACAACAAGTAAATAACTTATCTCTAATTTTTCCCCAAGAACACTCCTCAAAGTTGCTCTCAATCTCTTCCTTTCTTTACAGTACACAAAATTCCTCTTCGAAGTAAGGAGGAAAAAATCTCTCACTTTCCCTCCACTCTTACAATCTCTCAAAGAATTCCTCACAAATTAGACTCTCTACACTTGTTTCACACTTCAATTTTGAGTCTCCCCTCCTCCAGCCCTTTCTAATTTTTGGCCAAAATAGTCTTTTAAAGTTGTGGATGAGCTTTCCTAAGAGTTGTCTAAGCATCCCTTCAAAATTTGGCCTTATCTAAAGCTTGAGTAGGCATAACCACTGAGCACATCGTTGGCAGCCTCGAGGGTTTCGTCGGCAGGCTTTTGGAGAATTTATCCTGTAGTCTCGGGAAAAACTCGTCATTGATGGGGTCAAGGGCGCATCGGCGCCCTAGTTCAAATCTCCACATTTTGGTCCTTTTCGCTCCAAATTCGCTCCTTTTTGCATCTTTTCGCTCCAATGACCCTAATTCATCATTCCTACAACAAAAGATCAAAAATACATTTCTTTAAAGTGCAATATCATTAAAAATAATATAAAATAGGTATGAAAGTCTCAACATATTTTTCTCTAGTCAGTGCACTTTAAATGATTTAATTTAAGATTGAATTATCATAATCGTTTGAAGACAGTTCTCAAATTGTACACATGGTCTTCCTATTGTCTGCTATTAAGGACTAAATCGTCTACATAACATGCAACCTGATGGTGAATGTGTTCATCAAAAGTACATGTCATAGATCGTTGGAATGTAGCACCAGCATTCTTCTGTCCAAATGACATTAATTTATAACAGTATATTCCAATGGGTGTTCTAAAAGCTATATTTAATTCATCTTACGGAGTCATTCAAATTGGATTGTATCCCGATGATCTATCTATAAAAAAAAAATTTGCTTGTTTGGAGGCTATGTATTCCATTAGTTTCTGGAACTTGTTGAGGAAATTTGTCTTTTGGGCAAACTTTGGTTAGTTCGCTGAAATCTACACAAATTTGAATCTAACCAATTTTCTTTTGTACCAGCACTACATTAGCAAGCCATGTTGGGTATTTTTCATCTCGAATAAAGCCGACGTCGATTAATTTCTTAACTTCGACAATGACTTGTTGTTCGATTTCAACTTGCATTCTTCTTGTAGCTTATTTAACAGGGATTGTAGTTTGATTTATTCCAAGTTTGTTAATTACAACTTCTAGAGCATTTTGTCATGATTCCAAGCAAATCAGCTTTTGTATTTTTTAAACAATTGAATTATTCTTTTTTTTATGTCATTAAGGAAGGAACTAATAAAATTTAGACTGGTATTTTTATTAGTCCCTATGTTTATTTTTTTCAGTTTGTCCACTATCGATTTAATTTCTTCTTAAAATTTTTACGGTGCATCTTCAGTTGGGGGATCAGATGTTTGCTCAGAATCAAATTTTTCAGTGAGGAACAGACAAAATTCTGAGTCTTCTAAAGTTTCTAGTGTATCGAATCCATTACCTTCTTTTGAGTTAGGATTTTATTTTATATTATTCCACAATTGTTCAAAAAGATAAGATTGATCTAATTACCATTGTTTAGGCATTCAATTATTTTGAACAAGCTTCTAGATATATGAAGAATAAAGTTCAACAAGTAATTGCATTAATTATAAAAGATTTTCACCTTCTAGTTTTATGTGTGTCTTAGAACTAGAAGAAGCAGAACCAAGTTGAAACTTTATAGCCATCTTGTCTTTATCATGAATCTCTTCGACCACAAAACTCTTAAAGTTAGATGAAGAAATTGGAGTTAGGGTCATAATGTGTACATAGTGATTAATTTGTTCATACATGAACTCAAATTGTTATACTTGTATTTGTCTTCAACTAATTTTTTGAATTGTGGTTCTATCTAAATAACAAACATTGTCTTTTTTTTCCTTTTCTTCTTCAGTAGTGGAGTCCAAGCAAATATTGAATTTCAGAGTTTTACTTTTTTTTTTTATACAATTGGTTCTTTCCTCTCTCATCCTCTTCTTTGGCCTTGTTTTCGATTGCGAGTTTGATGAGAGTTCTTACCTTTTTGCATGTGTTAGAGTAAATTAGTTATCTATTTTCTTGTTTTTATCCTTTTCTTCTACATTTATTATGACATCCTTGGAGAATATCATTTTCTTCATCGGAGCATAATATGCTTCATCTTCATGTATACCAATTTCATGAACTGAAAATGGTTGTATGTCCCGTGTAATGCAACATTTTGTCCTTTCTATAGGTATTTGATGCATTGATGTAAAGATGATGGGACAATATTGTATTCATGGAGCCACGATCGACCAAGTAATGCATTAAAATATGTTTTAAAGTATATGGCATCGAATCTTGTAGCTGTCACAAAATCATCCATCTTCAAGAGCGATAAATCTGATCCCACCACTCGTTCTTTTTGTTGGTTGAAACCTCATATCATCGTCTTGTCTCTTTCCAATCTACAAGAATCAATGTCCAAGTATGCAAGGGTCCTCAAATTCATGATGTTAATTGAGGCACTAGGGTCAATGAGCATCCTTAGAAGTGTAGTGTCATTAATAGTTGTTGTGATATACAATGGACAATTACATTCAGTTGTACCAAGCAACAAGATTGAAATAAGTTTGATTGTTTTCAGAGGTGGTATAAAAAAAAGACAAAATGTAAGTGGAAGCTAGAGTAAAAAGGAAGTCATACAACATTAGCGGCTTGAGGGATTTCCTCCCTTCTAACAAGACATTGACTTATTGCTTGGTACAACTGAACGTAATCGTCCACTGTATACAAATCACTCTAAGATGACCTTTGTAGATGTACAAATCACTCAAGCTTCAACATCAACAACAAAATCTTCCATACAAGAAAATAAAAGAAAAAAGAAAGAACTAAAGAGGATTAAAGGTCTTCAAAAAATAGGGGCTATCTTTTCCTTTAAATCTCAACTACGTAATGTTTCTCTAATTCTTTAATAGTGAAACCTTTAAGCATGAATGCTATCATTCTGTGAATATTCTTTAATTAAATATCAATTGCATAATGTTCTTGGATTTGTGCTTTACATTTCATGCTGAGATTTTTCTAGCGCAAAATGTGATCCACAAGAGTTTCTCTTGGTTTTTTCTTTTCCACAACCATATCTCCAAAAATTATTTGTTGTTTTGCTCTGGTGAATTCCCAAATAAAGAGATTTTCAAGTTCAGAAAAAGTTTTAACTGACCAATTGGGAAGCTCTGCATACCAATCAAAAGAAACCTCTGTAAGGCTTTTAATGAAGTAAAGGAATAAGACAGCATTGCTTTCCCCCTTATTGCAATAACTTTCCTACAGTGTGCAAGGTGCTGATATGGGTTGTCGGTCCTATCAAACATTTTGAAAAGAGGTGGTACAAAACCTTTAGAGTACTGGAAAGAATCAAATTCCTCAGGATAAGGTCTACCCTTTGGAATTAATGATCATGCCTTTACCTTGGCAATTGTCTCTCTTAACTTGTATTCTATTAGTTGTGTTATTTCCTTCTCTTGAATTCCACTTTGAGCAAAATCCTTTCTCTTTGGAGTACTTTCTTCAATTTCTGTCGGCTCTCTTTCAAGAATATGTACTACTTCACGTCAAACAATTTCAACAGTAGGTGTCATATTTTTTTATGGCGGACTTTGTAGAGTTGATAAGGCACTCATCATTTCATTAACTTTGGCTTCGAGATGGGAAATCTATTTGTTTCACTGTTGCATAGCTTTTTCTAATTCTCCTGCTATATATTCTTCAATTGTTAACGATACCTCTCGTTCTTATCAGGTAGCTCATGTCTCTACCATGTTTACTTCTAAAAACATCTCATTCAGATCATTGGAAGAATTTCCTTTTCTTTCCATTGATAATTGCTTGGGATCAGCTCTTAATTTCTTTAATCTTTCTTTGATTGAGCTCACAGGGTACCTTTTATAACTCTTTTCTTGATGATTATTTATGAAGGTAGTATTTTGTATACCTACAACATCGGAGAATTGTTTCAACGGTTTACATTTCCATACATTATTTTAAAGTATGGGATGAGGTACTTGTGGAAGTGTGTCATCATGTTGTGGGTAAGGATGATCTTTAACCCGTAACATTTGCACAAGACATTTCATTTTAGCAGACATCTTTCCTGGCGTCATGATTAATTTGCTATCTTTTGGCAAAGAGTTTGGATGATGTTTTGTCTTTGATATTGCTGAGTGGACTACCCTTGGTTCTAGAGGAAGTTTAGTTGGTATTCAAATTGTTGCAGATTGTTGGCTCTTCAAAGGAGGTTTGATATAGAAACAGGTAAAATTATTTTTTTTTCAAGTGAATTCCTCTTGTGTAAGAATCCTTCTTCTCATTGTTGTAGATACCGAACATCCCATTCTACTCAAAAGCTGGGAAATTGGGCATTTCTCTTTTCTTGCCAGCCTTTTGAAAACAGAATGTATCACTTGAATTTACGTATTTCTTTATCTATTTGGAGGAGAAGACATAGGAGTGATGGAAGGAATGCGCTAAAGGTCGCTTTCTTCCTCATCAGTAGATATTGGAAAGAACTTATTTTTATTTAAGAAAGCACACCCAAAGATACTTTCCTCGATCTTAGAAATTTCCACCTTGTTAATGGTTTTCATTTAATTTCTTTTTTTTTTCCTCATGTCTGAACGGTTTCTATTCCTTCATTGAGTACGTGTCAACTGCCCGGGCTTGGAATTGGATCCAACTTCACATACAGACGGTGTTGGAATGTCATCCTCTTGATCGACAAAGATCTTCATTCTTTTCGATCTATTTCTTCATTTTTTTTAGAAGTTGCTTCAGAGAAGGTTGCCTTAAGAGGAGGAAAGTCTCATCGCAATTCAATTTGAATTCTTTAAAAGGCTTAGTGACTTCCAAAGTGACTATCATTGTTAAGGTATGTGATGAACCATGAAGTACTAGTTCAACTTCATCAAATCTGGACCCAAATTTGATTAGTGAACTTTGATAACGAGCAGCCCGACTAGGTGGTGGGTCAAAATCTTGGGAGTATGAAAAGATTAACTTCGGGGAATCCATTATAGTGGTTCTGGAAATCAAATTTTTTTAGACTCATTTTGTAAACTAAGAATATGTTATTTTTGTGTCATTTTGCATTTTTATTATTGAAATGTAATATTTAAATTTTTCTTGTCACGCATCAGCCTTAAAATTGAAGAGTTAATTTCAAGCTCAGATAAAATAAATTACTTTGATGGACGTGATAATCCATTATTTTAAGAGATGGAGAATCTCAAGATAAAGAACAAATGAATTAGTCAAAGATGGGGAGAGAGTTTTAATTCCCTGACAGAGTCTCCACTCTCTTGCGCCGTTAGAACGTGTCACCATCGTCCAATTTCTGTTGTTTGTGTTATTGGTTGATGTTGTTGTAAAAAGAAGTCACCACCCTGTTTATCTATTATATTGCCCTATTCTTCAAATGACTTGTTCTCTTTAGATCACATGAATGACCTTAAGATGTTAACTAACTTGGAGAAAGAGAAAAAAAGTAGATGAAAATAAAAAAAACAAACGAAAAAGACATAGTGATTTTGTTTATAGAGAGTTAAGAAATGTCTGAATTATGAGATTATCATGCAAAGAAAACCACATGAAAGTTTCATAACCAGAGATTTAAGTATAATATCTATTTTTAATTCTTCAATACTCCTATAAGAGCAAGCTGCTATATTTAATTACATTTTAAATAGTAAAAACAACTCAAGAAAACTTTTGATTAAGGCTAACATTTTTTCTTAGAGAAATTTTAAGTGTCAAAGTCAAGGAAAGAAACATCAATGTTTGAACCTAGGGTAAGAGGTTTCTAAGAATTTGATTCTACCCTAAAGGTTTTTTGTCATTTTGTTTTGTTGTTTTGTTGTTTTATTTTGTTGTTGTTGTTTGGTTTTCTTGAGGTTCACCTTTTCTGCTTCAGAATGTCATCCCTGCAAAATAGAGTTTGCACACTCTAATAACATGCAAAGTAAATCTAAAGAGTAACTTGTCCCATATATTTAGCAAACGTGTATGAAATCATGTTTTAATTTTCAATTTAGTTGGTTGAATAAGTTTAAACAAACCAGTCAAGATGAGTATGGTTCTTTCATCCCAGGGCCATAAAGGTATTCTGATATACTTAGTCAGAATAGTGCTTAAACCAGGATCGAAAGATTCTTGTCAGCAACCACCAATTGTGTTGTCCAAAAGATCTTGGTAGATTTGAAAATAAAGGTTCAAGTTGCATTCGGTGATCTTTTTTCATTAGGGTTGAATTAAAGTTTTAATATCTTATTTAAATTTTAAGGGTTCAAAAATTGTAGGTTGTTTAAGATTTATTAACTGATTGAACTTTGTCATTTTGTCATTTATTTTTGTTTAAGATGACATGATCAAGATCCAATGGTCCTGTCATCCTGGGTCATTATGTTTGCAGTTTGATTAGTCATTAATGGCTAGAAGATATTATGTTAGCAACTATGGGTTACCTCCTCTCAAATACCTTTTCAAATATAATTGCATTTTTAAGTTCAAGTTTAAGTTTTCATGTGTTTTAAAATGGATTCTATATGATTTGTATTTTGTTGCGAATTTCATTTTATTAATGTTCTTTGAATTTAGATATGAAATTGAATCATCATTTTTAGTTCATTGTGTCATTTATTTTAGGTCTGATGTCGGTTAGACCTAAGGAAATTTGATTAAAGTCTAATAAATTAGACTTAAGATTTAGGTTCAATGTGGGCAGAACCTAAAAGAGGTTTAATTTTTAGTTTGATATTTGTCAAGTTTTAAGTTTTAAATTCAATGTGGATAGAACCTAAGGTTGTGGAGTGACATAGGTTCAATTTATGTAAAAGCTAAAATTTAATGTCATGTAGGTTCAATTTGGAGGAAGCCAAAGGTTTAGGAAGATTTAGGTCAAATTTTGGTAGGACCTCATGTTTAGTATTATTTAGGTTCAATATTGGTAGAAACTAAAGTTTAAGTTGATTTGGGTTCAATTTAGGTATGGTGTTACTTAGATTCAATTTAGATAGAATCTATGTTTAGTGATGGTTTAGGTTTGATTTAGGCAGGACCCATAGTTTCATATTACATAGATTCATTTTAGGTAGAATCTAAAGTTTGAGATAGTTTAAGTCCAATTTAGTTAGGAACTATGGTTTGCTGTTACTTATATTCAATTTAGGTAGAATCTAAGGTTTAGGATAGCCTAGGTCCAATTTAGGTAGGACCTAAGGACCTAATGTTTAATATGGTTTATTCCAATTTAGGTTGAGCCTAATATTTGTTATTACTTAGATTCAATTTGGGATTGAATCTATGAGATGATTTAAGTAAAATTTAGGTAGGTCCTAAAGTTTGGTGTTATTTAGGTTANGTTTAGGAAGATTTAGGTCAAATTTTGGTAGGACCTCATGTTTAGTATTATTTAGGTTCAATATTGGTAGAACCTAAAGTTTAAGTTGATTTGGGTTCAATTTAGGTGTGGTGTTACTTAGATTCAATTTAGATAGAATCTAGGTTTAGTGATGGTTTAGGTTTGATTTAGGCAGGACCCATAGTTTCATATTACATAGATTCAATTTAGGTAGAATCTAAAGTTTGACATAGTTTAAGTCCAATTTAGTTAGGAACTATGGTTTGGTGTTACTTATATTCAATTTAGGTAGAATCTAAGGTTGAGGATAGCCTAGGTCCAATTTAGGTAGGACCTAAGGACCTAATGTTTAATATGGCTTATTCCAATTTAGGTTGAGCCTAATATTTGTTATTACTTAGATTCAATTTGGCATTGAATCTATGAGATGATTTAAGTAAAATTTAAGTAGGTCCTAAAGTTTGGTGTTATTTAGGTTCAATTTGGTTTGAACTTAAAGTTTGAGAAGATTGAGATCTAGTTTGGGTAGAACTTAAGGTTTAATGTGAATTAGATTCAATTTGGGTTTGAATCTTAGGTTTGATGTAATTTAGGTTAAATTTAGGTAGAACCTATGGTACAGGCTAATTTAGATCCAATTTTGGTAGGACCTAAAGTTTGATATTACTTAAATTTAATTTAGGTTGAATCTAAGGTTATGGATGATTTATGTCAAATTTAGGTAAGACCTAAGGTTTGATGTGGATTAGATTTCATTTGGGATTGAATCTTAAGTTTAGATTGACTTAGGTTCAATATAGGTTGAACCTAAAGTTTAAGATGGCTTAGATCCAATTTAAGTAGGACCTAAGGTATGGAATGATTTAGATTCTATTTAAGTAGAACGTAAGATTTAGTTTTGCTTCAATTCAATTTAAGTAGAATCCAAGATTTATGATAGTCTTAGGTCCGATTTTGGTAGGACATAAGGTATGGTATTATTTATGTTCAAGTTTGTTAGAATCTATGGTCTGGGTTAGTTTAGGTCCAGTTTATGTAGGACATGAGGTGTGATTTGATTTAGATTCAATTTGGGTTGAATCTAGGTTTAGGTCAACTTAAGTTCAATGTGGGTTTGGACCTAAGGTTTTAGGTTGGCTTAGGTTTAGTGTGGGTTGAACTTAAGGTTCAGATTGGTTTAGGTTCAATGTGGTTTGAAACTAAGGTTTGGATTGACATAGGTTCAATGTGGGTTTAACCTAAGGTTTAGGTTGGCTTAGGTTTAAAGTGGGTTGAACCTACGGTTTGGATTGACTAAGGTTCAAAGTTGTTTGAACCTATGGTTTAAATTGACTTAGGTTCTCTGTAAGTTGAACCTAATGTTTAAATTGAAGGAATAAGTCTAATTTAAATAAGGCTTAATAGATGTTTTATGTCTAATTTAGGTTAGACTTAATCTTACTTTTAGGGGTTAATTAAACCTAACATAGGTAAGGTTTAACTAAATTACTTAGGGATAATTTATATTAAACCTAATTAGGGTTTTTAGGTATTGGCGCTATTTTTAGGGGTCCTCCTGTGGAAGCTATCGGCTGCCGAAATCGGAATCCCGTTGCACGCTTCAGAGGGACATTTAATTTACATGTATATTTTTAATTTTAAAAAATATGAAATCAAATTGATCCCATATCTTTCAAAGTTTAGACGAAAGAGCGCTACACCTCAAGCTATGTATCTACCTCAAAAGATAAATNTTCATTTGGGATTGAATCTTAAGTTTAGATTGACTTAGGTTCAATATAGGTTGAACCTAAAGTTTAAGATGGTTTAGATCCAATTTAAGTAGGACCTAAGGTATGGAATGATTTAGATTCAATTTAAGTAGAACATAAGATTTAGTTTTGCTTCGATTCAATTTAAGTAGAATCCAAGATTTATGATAGTCTTAGGTCCGATTTTGGTAGGACATAAGGTATGGTTTTATTTATGTTCAAGTTAGTTAGAATCTATGGTTTGGGTTAGTTTAGGTCCAGTTTATGCAGGACATGAGGTGTGATTTGATTTAGATTCAATTTGGGTTGAATCTAGGTTTAGGTCAACTTAAGTTCAATGTGGGTTTGGACCTAAGGTTTTAGGTTGGCTTAGGTTTAGTGTGGGTTGAACTTAAGGTTCAGATTGGTTTAGGTTCAATGTGGTTTGAAACTAAGGTTTGGATTGACATAGGTTCAATGTGGGTTTAACCTAAGGTTTAGGTTGCCTTAGTTTTAAAGTGGGTTGAACCTACGGTTTGGATTAACTAAGGTTCAAAGTTGTTTGAACCTAAGGTTTAAATTGACTTAGGTTCTCTGTAAGTTGAACCTAATGTTTAAATTGAAGGAATAAGTCTAATTTAAATAAGGCTTAATAGATGTTTTATGTCTAATTTAGGTTAGACTTAATCTTACTTTTAGGGGTTAATTAAACCTAACATAGGTAAGGTTTAACTAAATTACTTAGGGCTAATTTATATTAAACCTAATTAGGGTTTTTAGGTATTGGCACTATTTTTAGGGGTCCTCCTGTGGAAGCTATCGGTCGCCGAAATCGAAATCCCGTTGCCTGCTTTAGAGGGACATTTAATTTACATGTATATTTTTAATTTTAAAAAATATGAAATCAAATTGATCCCATATCTTTCAAAGTTTAGATGAAAGAGCGCTACACCTCAAGCTATGTATCTACCTCAAAAGATAAACACATAACTTGATAGTGAGGCTCAATCAAATAAACTAAGAAATATATGTCGTCCATTTGGTCTGCAAAACAATTTTTATTATAAGTCAACAAGTTCCTCTATTTATATGGAAAATTAAATAGGGTTTATATTAAGTTGAGTTCTTGAAAGTTTCCTATAAAGGCAAGCCCTTATAGTTAATTACATCTTAGATAACTGAAGTCACCTATGAAAACTCTCGATAAAAATCAGGGGATATTGTCTTCAAAGAGGTCAAAGGATAGAACTTATTAAAGAGATCGGACAAGAAGATATGAAAAGGGAATGGTTCAAATTTTGAACATTTATTTTTGGAATCCAAAGGAAGAAGAACTAGGGGATGTCACGGATCCTACGGAGAATCTCGGTGACTTCCCAAGCTATCCTACAGTTTGGCTTCAATTTAAAGGAGAAATATTTAAGTGTTTCATCCTGATTAGGGCTTACATTCGTGTGAAACGATCACACAAATAGCCTGGAAGATATGAGAACTTAGTTCATGAAAATTGACATCCTCAGAATCCTTAAACAAGGTAAGGCTTTTATTGTATAATAAAGCCATATAAAGGCCTAAAAGAAAATTGAGGATTTATGTCGCAATAGACGGACAACCTTGAAATCCTATGATTTGTTGTTTAATTATAAAAAATGATTTAACTGGTGTAGACATGTTTTGCTGTTGAAGATGGTCGTGCTGCCCACAATGCTAGCTCCAAACTCCTCGTCGTAGTGAGTTTAAGATTTCTAATGTGTCAAGCAATGATGTCAAATCAAATTTTTCCTAAGTTTATGGTTATATAAATAGTATGGGGAATGTTAAAGTTGATTAGAGCGACATTGGTTAGGATCCTATGATTCCCTCATTCCTACACCACTATTTTCTTTTAGATTCAGTTAGTCCAACTGAATTTACTAAACTAAGTTTAATGTGTTTCATGCTTTCATTTAGACCATAGAAAATCTCGTTAACAACCGTAGGTTACCTCCTCCGAGGGATTCATGGTCATTTGATAGAGACGTTTTAATTTAGTTGCAATTTTTGTTTTTTTCTTAATTAGTGATTAAATTTTGGGTTGTCTTATATTTTAACTGTTATAGCGGCGAATTTTATCTTATTTAATTTTATTTATTTTTGGTTTTAACATGCAGAGTGACTTTAAGCATTCAAGCAAGACATAAGAGGTGCAAAAAAGTAAATGCAATAACTTAAAAGTGTACCTGTCAATTCACCCGTTTCTCCACGTGAAAGGTTAGCTTTGACGTCATGTATATAATTTTGCAAGGACTTCAAATTGTAGGAATAGATGAAGGTATAGTTACCAAACCCCAAGTTATGAATTTATTAAGTCTTGGAAGATCTTAGAGGATGATTTTAGAATAAAATATAACAAGTTCAATTTGCCCTTCAAAATATTCAAGAGATTTCAAAGTACTCGGAGCATAACCCTGAACCACATTGAAGATTTCTTTAAATACTTTGAGTACATTTTGAATTTATCATGTTGTTTTATTAGTCATCCAAGGTTAAGCTAATTTTATCCCATTGCTCAAGGAAACTTGATGTTTTGTTTATCCCAAGGCTAGGACACTCAATTAATCAATCGATATTTCATTTACGAGTTATGTGGGTGGATGCTACTAAGGAAGATTTAAGTAAGTAAAGTTTTTGGTTTCCAAAATTGAAATCAGGCTTGTGTCATCAATCATGTTATCTTCTAAGTCCAGTCAAATGAGTTTAAATGTCAAGCCTAGGTCACTACCAAGCCCTAAACAATCACAGTAGGTAAAATGTTATCTTAGCAGAATTTTGATTTAAATTACATGAATTCTTATTGAAAGATCACATTATCATCAATTATGGGCTTAAAATTAATGAAATATTATCTTTCTAACTCGAACCCATCACTTGCGATTCATTAAATTTTGATTGACTTTCAAGCCAAGAAATTACAATTTTGTTCTTTATCATAGAAAATGTGGTATGTGAGTTCCTACATTTTAATCCAATTCTATTTCAATCATCCAAACATATTCATTACGATCAAAATTACCCATCTTCCCTTTGATTAATCCTAAATCTTGATTGACGCACCAAAATCTAAAGTTATTGCTTTGCCTTTAGGGCCCTTCACCTCATAACTTATTAATCAAAATCCAAATGACTTTTAGAATTTTTTAGAGTGTCATATCCATGGGTCAATTAAAACATGAGAGGAGGAAATGTGGTTCTCAAAATTTAATTTAATTTAAATAATTATTTAAATTTAAAAAGTAGCATTTTCAAAATTGATTTATGTAACTATCCAAAATAAAGTTTTTATTTATGAGAAAATTATTAGAGGTCCCCTTAGGTCAGAGA
>JXCR01031865.1:35572-59098 GCA_002079205.1 Phalaenopsis hybrid cultivar | reverse complement strand
CTGGTGATACATACACATGCTCACGCATTTTCCATTTATCTAGTGCTTCCTTTGCTTACTACTTCTGTAGGCTTGCTTTCATACAATTGGTATTCTTCTTTTGTATTTGTTGGTGATTCATACACATAGTTTGCCAAAATGGTCATGGTTATTTCAAGCTTGAATCATTGAACATCGTCGTGCATTTTTTAAATTTACTCCATGAAGAAAATGCTTGGATTTCTATTTTACAAATCCATATGGGTTATACTCCTTTGTTTTTTTTAAATTTGTGACATTGTTTTTATTGTTATGTTATAATATATTGCTTTGTTGTAGTAATACAGTGTCACATAAAACCAACGAGACTGCTACACTGACATTATGATAAAAAGAGATCAAAATAATTTTTTGTGATATTTGCATCAAGGTAATTGAACAATAAAATATGCTAACTGCCTTTTTCAATAAGAAATGTTGACAAAATTTTACGAAAAAGTTCAAGGAAATTACAAACAGAGAGTACGATATGATGCAAGNAGTTCAAGGAAATTACAAACAGAGAGTACGATATGATGCAATTGAAGAACATATGAGACCAACTTAAGAAGAATTGAAAAATTTGGAAGGGATTGAAACGAGGCTCAACGGGCTTGGGGTGAGATCTGGTGAAACGAACAATTAATGCACTCGAGGAGTGATGGACCGAAATACTTGTGGTGAGCATTGTTCATAACTTTTGTTAATTTGTCACTCTATATATTTTTTAATTTGGTTTTTATTATTTTTTATGTAGGCGATGCGTACTGCAAAGAAATTTAAGATGTCTAGAATTGAGTCTGAAATGAAGGAAAAACTCGACCGCATGTTTGTGGGGTGGTTGCAAAAGGAAAATATCCATGTTGCCCAACTGAGGCAGGGTTTGCTGTCAATACCGTGAATCTGGGAACCCCGAGAGGTTCAGGTAATTCCAGTGAAGTCCCATGTCCGGAGCAACACGAATATGAGTCGACTTCCCATTCCAAGCGTTTGTGCGTTATCAATATAAGAAAATCTGCTGTTGTTTTCCTTAGAAACCAGATCTCCCACTGGTGTCTTCTTTAAGTGCAGAATCTCAGGCTTCTCATTCAACTACTATCAAACAAACATTTGAAGTTCTAAATGATTCAAGAGAAATTTTCTGAGAATGAAACATTGTATCAGTTTGCGGTAGAGTTGATAGAGGACCCGGTCCGTAGAGATATTTTCGTGAAGATGATAGCTGTTTGTAGAGTGTTGTATCTTTGACGTTTTCATGATCGTATGAATATGAGTTTTTTTATATGTTATCGCAAGAATATTTCTAATGCATTATCTTCGTTTTACTCTTCTAGAGTTGTACTTGTAAACTCTTTAGTACTTTCCTAATTATATGCAAATGTTTCTCTTTTTATTTCTTAAAATTTTATGTTTTAGGCTTACTCATCAGTGCTACTTTATTAGAGTGTAAGATACAGATCATCATGGATGCAAGTAGAAGAAGGCGGATGCTGATCAACATAGAAGCAGCCAGAGGAAAGCGTAGGAGATTGGCGGCTGGCATATGCTTAATCTACGAGTCTTTCAACTTTTACATTGATTGTTTTCGATTCATGACATCCTCATATATCGACGATAAATAGGTTGGGGAGTTGCTTGCTGGACTCCCAACAAAACTTAGTAATATGTTCTTAATGATGCATGAAATATTCATCGATCTTTTGAAAAAATTCAGTGGAGCTCACAGACTTCATGGATCTACCAAGACCACTTCATGTGAGGTGCTCGAAATAACACTGTACATACTATCCCATAATAAGTATGCGAGAGGCGATGTAGCGATTTCAACACTCCGAAACAATTAGCAGATATTTTTCAATCAGATTGAGCGCTCTTGTTAGCCTTTTCTCTTGTGTCATCAAACAATTAGATCCTAAGTTTGAGCGGACACCCGCTGAGATATCACATTATACACGATATATGTCATTCTTCAAGGTAATGTCTCGAGAGCAGTATAATTATTTTTAAAATTTCAATGTTATTTAGTACCTAACATTTATTTAACAAGGACTGCACTGACGTAATTGAAGGAACATGTCGACGCACGTGTCCCAAATAATGATAAGATTGCATTCATTAGTTGTTGTGATAGTTCAACCAGAATTTCATGGCCGTTTGCGACTTTAACATGTGTTCACTTTCGTTATGACCGGTTGAAAAGACGATGCACATGATAGTCGAATATTCAAAGTTACGATGTGGAATTTCAGTACCAACTTTCTACATCTACCTGTAGGTATGCTCGAGTCTGAGCTAAAATCATACTTAATTTTAATCTATATATTAATTGCATTATTTATCATGCAAATACTACTTGATTGATGTTGTATATCCATTGCAGCGAGAGCAGCTAAACCAATTTCTTGATTCGAGATATCACATATCGGACTTTGAATGTGCAAGCAACTTTACACGAGACAAAAAAAATGTTCAATAAATGACATTCATCATTACGTGATGTCATTGAGAGGATTTTTGACACGTGGAAAAAAGAATAGGTGTTACTCCG
Source organism: Phalaenopsis hybrid cultivar (assembly GCA_002079205.1). Lineage (NCBI taxonomy): Eukaryota > Viridiplantae > Streptophyta > Magnoliopsida > Asparagales > Orchidaceae > Phalaenopsis > Phalaenopsis hybrid cultivar. The sequence goes on along the minus strand of JXCR01031865.1, from coordinate 56,532 downwards.
TGATATGCCTTCTTACAAGTTCTCAAAGAAAGTACAAATTGTGTTTTGCTATAATGACTCACCACAATTACATTCGAAGACATCATTCTCATAACGACATTGAGTTTCATTTGGAGGATGAGGATTAAGAACATGTAATTGCAGAAGCTTTTGAAGAACTTTTAGGGCAATCTTTAACCCAACAGGATAATGAAACTTCAATCACCTATACTATAGACGGGGAGGTGCAAGCGATATGCAGAGTTGATAAAACAAATTACTGATGCGATAGTAGGTAGATGATTGAAGACTTTCATATGTTATTATCTGTAGTTTATTCAAATACTTAAGTTTTAATTTTTAAATTTATGTGTTTTTTTTCCGGCTTTATTTCAATTGATTAGCTTTTCTTCTGTGGTTTAATAACTCCGTTTGATATTAAGCGTTGAATCTAACAAATATATCACATAAACTTTGGGTTTTTTATCACACCAGTTATTATCACAAAAGGATGCAAGAACACCAGTTATAAAATTTATAATTTGTTTCTAGTATTGTAGGTTGCAGCGTAATTCTGTGATTTCACTCGAAGATGGTTTATAATTGTCACTGGTAGTTGGTGTTGGTCAGTTTTATTATATTTTTCTTCTTATTTTAATCCTTTTTCATATAATTTTCAGCTTAAAATAACTGACTTATGAATTCTATTTTGCTGCTTTTAGGAAAGACGAGCTATAGAATTTTAGGGATGTCCTGAAGATTGCTATGCCACTGCTATAACTACGCCTCCAGAGACTCACAGAACATTGTGACTTCTTCTGATGGTCTGGCAGTCAGGTTGATTCGACTGTCAAAAGTGATCACGAATTAATAGTATTATTAGAGGACAATTTAGGACGAAACATACATCGCCTTTATGTTAAAAATAATATCATCATTACTTGTAATTTTATTAATTTTTTCTTTTCTTTAGTACTTTTAGTTCTCATTGTTAAATGAGATATGTATCTGAACTTTTGTTCAATTTTGAAATAAATTTCTGATTCTGAAGTATTAAATATGTGGCTGTCATGGTTCTGTTTTAAACAACTTTAATAAACAAAATTAGATTGATTATTTTTCTAGAAATAACTGTCCTACAACTGTTTTCACACAGTTGCAACAAACAGACGGTCAGTTTCCCCGCAATAGCTTCCTTGGGCAGCGTAGTTGCAATTGCTCCAAATAGACCCTTATTAGCTCTTTTTCACGAACTATGAAACACATCCCATTGCCTCCAGTCGTGAATAAACAGTTATCCAAACTGTCGTTCTGTGTCGATCGAAGAAAATACGATAACCAACAGGTGTAAAATGCGGTTGGGCTCAAAACGCAGTTTTTAAAAGCCTAAATAAACGCAGTTTTCCAGTTTTTCAACTGCAGTTGTGCTGCCCAGGAAGCTGCTGCGAGAAAGCTAACTGCTTGTTTGTTGCAGCTGTGTTAAAACAACTGTGGGGGCATCTATTTCTGAAAAATATATCCATTCTGTCTATGTTTAGTAACTATTTAAAACAGAATTGTGACAAACACATATTTGATATTTCAGAAGTAGAAATTCATTTCAAAACTGAACAAAAGTTTAGATACACAACTCACTTAACAGTAAAAACCAAAAGTGCTAATAAAAAGAAAAAAAAATAAAATTACAAATAATGATGATATTTTAAAGATTAAGGCGATGCATGTCTCGTTCTAAACTATCTTCAATGATGCTATCAATTCGCTATCACTTTCGGCAGTAGAATCAACCTGACCGTCAGCCCATCAGAAGGAGTCACTAATCTACGAGTCTCTGGGGGCATCTGTAAAACTGCCGACCATAGTTATGGGGCTAACGTGGTCTCAGAAAGGAAATCTCTAGTATGCAGTGGAATAAGAATTTACGGAATATCTCTTGAATTATGAAGCTCATCTTTCTTGAAAACAATGAAATAAAATCCATTAGTCAATTATTTTAAGATAAAAATTATATGAAAAAAAAATAAAAATAGAAAGAAAACATATCGGAACTAACCAACACCAACTACCAGTAACAATTATAAAGCATCATCGAGTGAAATCACACAATTACGCTGCAACTTACAATACTAGAAACAAATTATAAGTTTTAAAATAAGTGTTTTTGCATTCTTTTGTGACAATAACTGTTATGATAAAAAACCCAAACTTTAGGTGATACATATGCTAGATTCAATGCTTAATCTTAAACGGAGAGCTATTAAACCATAGAAGAAAAATTGATTAATTGAAATAAAATCTAAAAGAAAACATAAAAATTCAAAAATTAAAACTTTAGTATTTGAATAAAATACAGATAATAAAAAATGAAATTCTCCAATCACCGCCTACTATTGCATCAGTAATCTGTTCCATCAACTCTGTCATCTCGCTTGCACCTTTTCCGTCTACAGTACAGGTGGTGGAAGCCTTGTTGTCCTGTTGTGCCAAAGATTGCTCTAGACGGTATTCAAAAACTTCTGCAGATATATGTTCTTGATTCTTATCTACCTAATAAATGTTAATGTCGTTACGAGAATGTTGTATTCGAATGTAATGGTGGAGAGTTATCGTAGCAAACACAATCTGTATCTGCTTGAAGGACTTCTAAAAAGAAATACAATAGAGTATTACCCATTTCTTTTTTCAAACACAAAAAATCTTCTTTAATGACACCACATAACGATGAATATTGTTTATTGAACATTTCTTTTCTGTCTCGTTTGAGGTTGTTTGCATTTTCAAAAAGTCTGGTATATGATATCTCGTATCAGGAAATGACTTTAGATACCCGCGCTGTAATGAATATTCAACTTCGATAAAGTAGTATTTACTTGATAAATAATACAATTAATATATAAATTAAAGTTAAGAATGATATTAACTTATACTCAAACGTACCTGCAATTGGATGTAAAAAGTTGTTACTAGCATTTCACGTTACAGTTTTGAAAACTCTACCGTCATGTGCGCTGTCCTCCTAACTGGCCATAACGAAAATCAAACATATGTTAAAGTTGCAAACAACCATGACATTCTGAGTCAGACTACCACAACTATCAATGAATGCAATCTTATTATTATTTGGGACAGGTGCATCAACACGTGTTCCGTCAATTGCGTCGATACAGTTCTGGTTAAATAGAAGTTATGTACTAAATAACCTTGCATTTTCAAAATAATAATACTACTCTGGGGATATTACATTGAAAAATGACATATATCGTGCATCGTGTAATATCTTAGCGGGCGTCCGCTCAAATTTAGGACTAAAGGTTTTATGAAATGAGAGAAAAAACTAACAAGTGCGCTCAATCCGATTGAGATGTAACAACTAATTTTTTCGGAAGAGTGTTGTAATCATTTCATCGCCTTTTGCATGAACTCATTCGAAGATAGTATATACGCTGTTATTGCGAGGACCTGATATGAAGTGGTTGATGTAGATCCATGAAGTCCGTGAGCTCCATTGAATTCTTCCAATAGATTGATGAATGCTTCCCGCGTCATTCGGAACATAATACTAAATCTTATTGGGTGCCCTGCAAGAAACTCCTTAATCCATTTGTCGCCGATATATGGATGTCATGAATGGAGACCGATCAATGTACAAGTTATATACTAGTAGATCAGGCATATGAACTCCACCAATCTCCTTCTGTGCTTTCTTCTGCTTGCATCCATGTTAACTGATATCCGTCTTCTTCTACTTGCATCCACGATGATCGGTATATTGCACTCTAACAAAGAAGCACTGATGTGTTAGCATAAAACATAAAAGTTTAAGAAATAACAAAAGAAACGTTTGCATATAATTAGAAATTACTAAAGAGTTTACAAGTATAACTCTAAAAAAGTAAAACTTAGATAATACATTAAAAATGTTCTTGCGATGACAAATAAAAAAAACTCAGATGTTCAAGAGATCATGAAAGCGTCGAAGATACGACACTCTGCGGGCTGCTGACATCTTCATGAAGATATCTCTACGGACTGGGTCCTCTATCAACTTTGCTCTGAACAGATACAATGCTCAATCCTCATAAATTTCTCTTAAATTATTTAGAATTTCAAGTGCCTGCTCGATAGTAGTTGAATGAGAAGTCTAAGATTTCACATTGTAAGAAGACACCAATTGGGAGATCTGATTTCTATGGAAACCAACATCAGATTTTCTTCTATTGTTGACCCTCAGGCGTTTAGAACAGGAAGTGGACTCATATTCGTGCTGCTCTGGGCTTGAGACTTCAGTAGAATCACCTGAACCTCTAGAGGTTCCCAGATTCACGATATTGTCAGCAAACATGGTCTCGCTTGGGCAACATGCATAGTTCCCCGTTGTAACTACCCCCCAAACATGCATTCGTGTTTTTTCTCCAATTCAGTCTCAATTCTAGAAATTTTAAATTTCTTTGCAGTGGACACCACCTACATTTAAATTAATAATAACCAAATTGAAAAAAAAATTATAAAGACAAATTAACAAAAGTTATGAATAATGCTCGGGTGCATCTTACAAAAGTTATGAATAATTTTAAATTTCTTTGCAGTTGACACCACAAGTCTTTCGACTAACCACTTCTCGGGTGCATCAATTGTTCACTTCATCAGATCTCAACCAAAGCCCGTTGAGCCTTATTTGAATTCCTTACAAAATTTCCAATCTTTCTTAGGTTAATCCAACTTGTTCTTCAATTGCATCCTGTCGTATTCTCTGCCTGTAATTTTTTAAAACTTTTTTGTAATATTTTACCACTTTTCCTTATTGAAAAATTTGAGGATTTCCTTGATGCAAAGGGCACAATAAATTATTTTGGTCTCTTTTTCCTATAATGCTGGTATAACAGTCTTTTTGATCTTATTTGACATTGTTTTACTACAGTAGACGAATATATTATCTCATAACAATAAAAATAATGTCACAAAATTAAGAAAAAAAGAACTCAAAGGAGGACTATTATCTATCTAGATTTGCAAAATAGAAATCCAAACATTTTCCTCATGCAGTAAATTTAAAAAAGTGTACGACGATGCTCATTGATTCAAGCTTGAAATAACCAAGTATACCTACAACAGTCATGCCCATCTTGGCAAACTGTGTGTATGCATCATTAATAAGTACTAGAGAAGGATACCAATTGTGTGAAAGCAAAACTATAAAAGTAATAAAAAGAGGAATCACTAGGTAAATGGAAAAATGCGTGAGCATGTATATGTATCAACAACAAATACAAAAATACCATGTTATGTTAACCATAGTAAGTAGTTACCTTATTTAGAAGAGAAATTCCTATGTTACTTATCTAACACATAAACATTGCTTTTTTAAATTATACCCTCTAAATCTTTTATAGCACATCAATAATACCATGAACTTTTAAAAGGTAAAATACAACTTTTCAAGCATAGGCAAGGTTATATATGTAAAAATTGAATTTTTTGTGTTAGATGTGTAAATATATTAAAATAGAGTGGCATGTATATAAATCTTTCATTTTTATATTCTGTATGAGTCTATTGTGAGGAAGATTTTGGATTTTTTTCTCCCTATGTTCATTTAAAATGAAAAAGCAAAAAGAACTTACATTACAAATTGATGAAATTTCAACAATACCAATTAATCTGTAAGCACAATTGTAAATTTAAATTACATTTTTCTTTGAAGATTTACACTGTATTCAATCTGTAAGCACAAACACCTACCATTCTCCACCATTGATGCAAGGTGCAAGGAATGAAAAAATTACACATGTGTACATTGACTGTTCAAGCTTATACTCAGCATGATAGATCATCTTCCATGATGAATTTCATCAGCATCACCTAATACAAAAATAAATTCAAGCAGAATTATACACCTGTGAAAATCCTTCCACAAAATTGGGAAAAACAATTGATGATACATCTTCAAGCGACAGAGAACATACACTTACCGAGCAAAGGCTTTAAGGGAGAACAAGCTTTAAGTGACGGTGGAAGAAGGAAGCAACATGCGGGTCAACTTTGAGGGAGCGCAGGGGGCTTTGCGAGACGATCGGGAGCAACAGACAGGCGACTTCGTGAGGCAAGATGCTAGGGCAGAAGATTCGTCTCTTTCGATTTCATGAGACGCTAGGGCAGGAGCCGGCTTCGCGATACGCGTGGCAGAAGGGAAATATTAAATTGGTAACGCGAGCTGCGGGGTCAATCCCGTGACACTGTGTTCCGTCTAATTTGCGGCGGGCGGTCGCGAACCCGAGATTCAACTAGAAAAAAAAAGATTTGTGGTTTGGGGCCACGCTGCGCGAATAAAGGTCCCAAGCAGGCCCTAAATTTACCCCCTTGCCTCGCTTCATCTCGTCTCATTGCAACACTCGTGCCCGAGGTNGGCGGTCGCGAACCCGAGATTCAACTAGAAAAAAAAAGATTTGTGGTTTGGGGCCACGCTGCGCGAATAAAGTTCCCAAACAGGCCCTAAATTTACCCCCTTGCCTCGCTTCATCTCGCCTTATTGCAGCTCTCGTGCCCGAGGCGCCGAACTCCTCTCTTCTCCCCTTTCTCCCCCAGGTAAATTTCATGCCCTAGGTACCGAACTCCCCCTTCTCCCCCTGGTAAAATTTCAAGTCCTNAACTCCTCTCTTCTCCCCTTTCTCCCCCAGGTAAATCTCATGCCCTAGGTACCGAACTCCCCCTTCTCCCCCTGGTAAAATTTCAAGTCCCTGGTTTCTCGCTTCCACTCCCACCCTACCCGTAAGTGCCTTCCACCTTTGTGTGATTTGGTAGTTGGAGCATTTTGTTGGCTGTGTGGTTTTAAGGATTGTTGTTTGAGGTTTTACTGATTGGNCGTGACACCGTGTTCCGTCTAATTTGCGGCGGGCGGTCGCGAACCCGAGATTCAACTAGAAAAAAAAAGATTTGTGGTTTGGGGCCACGCTGCGCGAATAAAGGTCCCAAGCAGGCCCTAAATTTACCCCCTTGCCTCGCTTCATCTCGTCTCATTGCAACACTCGTGCCCGAGGTGCCGAACTCCTCTCTTCTCCCCTTTCTCCCCCAGGTAAATCTCATGCCCTAGGTACCGAACTCCCCCTTCTCCCCCTGGTAAAATTTCAAGTCCCTGGTTTCTCGCTTCCACTCCCACCCTACCCGTAAGTGCCTTCCACCTTTGTGTGATTTGGTAGTTGGAGCATTTTGTTGGATGTGTGGTCTTAAGGATTGTTGTTTGAGGTTTTACTGATTGGTTCACAGATTAGTGACTTGCTTGTGTTCTGTTTTCTTTCACCTTCATGTTGATTCGTGAGTTTGAGCATTCAATGCAGGATTTGCATTTTTTTAAAAGATGAAAGTTTGTTCATTGCTTATTTACCAGAGGGATTTGTTTTTGCATCCGTTCATTTAGTTCTCTTCTTATCCGCCCTGTAAGCATGGATTCAGTGCAGAATTTGGACTATTTAACAGAGAGAAGGCTGTCTTTTCTCATTTAGGGAACTCATTTCAGTGTATATTGAATGTTTCTGCTTAGTATAAATAGTTATTTTTCTTCTTTGGATTGATTCCTAAATTCATACGGTTTTTTCAGCTCTATATATACTATTTGTTCTTTGAGAACACATAAAAAATACCTTCTATTTAGCTTTTAAAAAGTGAGATGCTGGCAATGGTTGTGAATTGATTATAGACCACAGATGTGCTTGTAAAGATCTTCTGTTTATATCCATTAATTGTGTGGTGCTTGCGTCGACACAAGATTGTTTGTTGAATATGTTTGTTCATATCTCCCTTTTTTTAAGATGTATGAATAGGTGGTATTTGCATCAATTTCTAATGGGGAGTTTTCACGGAAGAAATTACTTTTAGCATTTGTTTTGGAGATGTGATGCTTTTTTTTCGGTAAGTTTTATGCTGATTGTCGACCTTTGTGATCTTAATATTGTTAATAATGATAAAGTATTTTGTTTTTATCGCTGCATTAGTAAAAAAGAAGTTGAGGAGGCTTTAAACAAAACCAAGGGTGGAAAGTCTATAGAACTTGATGGTATCCCAATTCAAGTGTGGAATTATCCAGGAGATTTGGGAGCTTCTTGGCTTAATAAACTCTTAAATATTTTTTTAAAAATTAAAAAGATGCTTGAGGAGTGGAGGAAGAGTATTTTTGTCCCCATTTTTAAGAATAAAAGGGATGCACAAGAGTGTGTAAATTATAGAGGAATTAAGTTGATGTGTCATACTTTAAAATTATGGGAGAGGATACTTGAATATATGTTAAGACGTATTACAAAGATTTCTCATAATCAATTTGGATTTATGTTAGGTAGGTCTACTATGAAAGCTATACATTTATTGAGAGGTTTTAATGGAGAAGTTCAGAGATAATAAGGAGGATATACTTTTGATTTTTATTGATTTAGAAAAAGCCTACAATAAGGTTCCAAGAGATATCTTTTAGAGAGTTCTTGAGAAGAAAGGTGTTGATATGACTTATATTCAAGTCATTAAAGATATGTATGCTAGAGCTGTTCCTTGTGTTCGAACTGAAGGAAGATTCACCAAATATTTTCCTATTTCCATTGGATTACATCAGGGGTTGGCTTTAAGCCAATACCTTTTTTGCTTTAGTTATGGATGGTCTTATTGGACATTTATAGGAGGTTCTACCTTGGTGTATGCTTTTTGCTGATGATATCCTTCTCTTGGATAAGACGAGAGAAAAAGCGCAGGAAAAACTTGAATTATGGAGGTCTACATTGGAGTTTAAAGGCCTTCATTTGAGTAGAACTAAAACTGAATGCATGGAATGTAATTTTAGTAGTAGTAGTTTTAGTGATAATAGTGTAACTTTGGTTGATCAAATTATTAAAAGGTGTGAACTATTTAGATATCTCGGGTATGTTGTTCAAAGTGACGGTGGTATAGACTGGGACTCAAGTTGGTTGGCTAAAGTGGAGGAATGCTTCGGGCCTTTTGTGTGATAGAAAAGTTATACTTACACTGAAAGGAAAATTTTATAAGAGGGTGGTGAGACCTGCAATGCTCTATGGCGTTGAATGTTGGCCTTTAAATGTTAAGTGTTGCAGACATGAGAATGATTAGGTGGATGAGTGGCTTTACACTTAGAGACAAAATGCGAAATGATTATATCCGTGATAGGGTTGGTGTAGCTTCAGTAGACATGAGAATGATTAGGTGGATGAGTGGCTTTACACTTAGAGACAAAATGCGAAATGATTATATCCGTGATAGGGTTGGTGTAGCTTCAGTCACGGACAAAATCAGATAAAGTCGCCTTGGATGGTTTGATCACATTAAATGTCGACCATCTGATGATCTGATTAGGAGAGTAGATATTTTAGATTCGACTTATGTTAAGAAAGGCAGAGGTAGACTTAGGAAGACTTGGGCTTATTGTATAAAAAATGATCTTAATTTATTAGAATTAAATGAAAATATGAACCTAAATAGAACGCGATTGTGAAAAAGTATCATGTAGCCGACCCCACGTAGTGGGATTAAGGTTTTGTTGTATTTGTTTTGGAGATGTGGCCTACACATTTTGGTGCAAGGAATATTGATATGATTACATTATTTGTTTTGGAGAGGCTGTAAACATCATGGTTGTCAACTGTTGGGTTTAATTCAATTTTTTAAACAAGAGGAACTGCAGATGCATAGGTATCACNAAGGCCTTCATTTGAGTAGAACTAAAACTGAATGCATGGAATGTAATTTTAGTAGTAGTAGTTTTAGTGATAGTAGTGTAACTTTGGTTGATCAAATTATTAAAAGGTGTGAACTATTTAGATATCTCGGGTCTGTTGTTCAAAGTGAGGGTGGTATAGACTGGGATTCAAGTTGTTTGGCTAAAGTGGAGGAATGCTTCGGGCCTTTTGTGTGATAGAAAAGTTATACTTACACTGAAAGGAAAATTTTATAAGAGGGTGGTGAGACCTGCAATGCTCTATGGCGTTGAATGTTAGCCTTTAAATGTTAAGTGTTGCAGACATGAGAATGATTAGGTGGATTAGTGGCTTTACACTTAGAGACAAAATGCGAAATGATTATTTCTGTGATAGGGTTGGTGTAGCTTCAGTGACGGACAAAACCAGATAAAGTCGCCTTGGATGGTTTGATCACATTAAATGTCGACCATTTGATGATCTGATTAGGAGAGTAGATATTTTAGATTCGACTTATGTTAAGAAAGGCAGAGGTAGACTTAGGAAGACTTGGGCTTATTGTATAAAAAATGATCTTAATTTATTAGAATTAAATGAAAATATGAACCTAAATAGAACGCGATTGTGAAAAAGTATCATGTAGCCGACCCCACGTAGTGGGATTAAGGTTTTGTTATATTTGTTTTGGAGATGTGGCCTACACAGTTTGGTGCAACGAATATTGATATGATTACATTATTTGTTTTGGAGAGGCTGTAAACATCATGGCTGTCAACTGTTGGGTTTAATTCAATTTTTTAAACAAGAGGAACTGCAGATGCATAGGTCTCATATTAGAATTGTTGAAAAATGCAAGTGGCCCAGCTTAACCATAGTTCTTATTGAGAAATTTGATGCATGAAGTTCATGATAATCTTGAAGAAGTTCTTTTCTTTCTCGGTTGATAGATTCCCAACTATTCTAAAGTAAAATCATTGTTCTGATGTTTTTTGAAAAGCCTTACAGAGTGCGTTCCTATCATATGTTGATCCTTGTTATTTCTTATTGATTCACAACTATTTTAAAATAGAGTGTGCTTACAAATAAGTTTTCTATCATATGTTAATCCAGTCATTATGATTTTGATTACGTAATTAAGAGTACACCAAATTTATTAGTCAACTATTTCCAATTTCTATCGCTTTCTGGAGAAATAATTAAACTTTATTGTGCTTCAATGCTTGGAAGCTGTTCTTTTTAACATATAATATTTGAAAATGTATAAGAACCTGTTATATACAATATCGAATGGGCGATACAAGAGACAACACAACATCCACTGTTTGAGAAAAAAAAAACAAAAATGATTTTTGTGACATTTGCCTGAAGAGATTGAATTAGAAAATAGACCTATGACTCGTTTCAAAAAAAAAAAAAANATAATTAAACTTTATTGTGCTTCAATGCTTGGAAGCTGTTCTTTTTAACATATAATATTTGAAAATGTATAACAACCTGTTAGATACAATATCGAATGGGCAATACAAGAGACAACACAACGTCCACTGTTTGAGAAAAAAAAATAAAAATGATTTTTGTGACATTTGCCTGAAGAGATTGAATTAGAAAATAGACCTATGACTCATTTCAAAAAAAAAAAAAAGGTTGGCAAAATTTTACCAAAAATTTTCAAGAAAAAACTGAAAGAATACATGAAAAATGAGATATACTGAAAAAAGATTGAAAAATTTGGAAAGAGCTAAAAATATGTTCTACCTGATTTGGTTGGGATCCAATTAAAAACACTGTTGATGCTTTAACAGAATGGTGGAAGGAGAAATTATAGGTGAAATTAACTTTAAATAAAAAGTAATTCCATTTCAGTTATATATAGAAATTATCGGTATGACTTTTTGTTTTGATTGTTAGAAATGACAGTTGTGCCAAATGCTAGGCAATTTAGATTTGGTGGCATTAAGCTCGAGTTAGAGGAGAAACTTGATCTCTTGTTTTGTGGTGTTGTTTCAAGTGGTGGTGATGCCTNAAATGATAGTTGTGCCAAATGCTAGGCAATTTAGATTTGGTGGCATTAAGCTCGAGTTAGAGGAGAAACTTGGTCTCTTGTTTTCCGGTGTTGTTGCAAGTGGTGGTGATGCCGNAGTATTTTTGTCCCCATTTTTAAGAATAAAAGGGATGCACAAGAGTGTGTAAATTATAGAGGAATTAAGTTGGAGTGTCATACTTTAAAATTATGGGAGAGGATACTTGAATATAGGTTAAGACGTATTACAAAGATTTCTCATAATCAATTTGGATTTATGTTAGGTAGGTCTACTATGAAAGCTATACATTTATTGAGAGGTTTTAATGGAGAAGTTCAGAGATAATAAGGAGGATATACTTTTGATTTTTATTGATTTAGAAAAAGCTTACGATAAGGTTCCAACAGATATCTTTTAGAGAGTTCTTGAGAATAAAGGTGTTGATATGACTTATATTCAAGTCATTAAAGATATGTATGCTAGAGCTGTTCCATGTGTTCGAACTGAAGGAAGATTCACCAAATATTTTCCTATTTCCATTGGATTACATCAGGGGTTGGCTTTAAGCCAATACCTTTTTTGCTTTAGTTATGGATGGTCTTATTGGACATTTATAGGAGGTTCTACCTTGGTGTATGCTTTTTGCTGATGATATCCTTCTCTTGGATAAGACGAGAGAAAAAGCGCAGGAAAAACTTGAATTATGGAGGTCTACATTGGAGTTTAAAGGCCTTCATTTGAGTAGAACTAAAACTGAATGCATGGAATGTAATTTTAGTAGTAGTAGTTTTAGTGATAATAGTGTAACTTTGGTTGATCAAATTATTAAAAGGTGTGAACTATTTAGATATCTCGGGTATGTTGTTCAAAGTGACGGTGGTATAGACTGGGACTCAAGTTGGTTGGCTAAAGTGGAGGAATGCTTCGGGCCTTTTGTGTGATAGAAAAGTTATACTTACACTGAAAGGAAAATTTTATAAGAGGGTGGTGAGACCTGCAATGCTCTATGGCGTTGAATGTTGGCCTTTAAATGTTAAGTGTTGCAGACATGAGAATGATTAGGTGGATGAGTGGCTTTACACTTAGAGACAAAATGCGAAATGATTATATCCGTGATAGGGTTGGTGTAGCTTCAGTCACGGACAAAATCAGATAAAGTCGCCTTGGATGGTTTGATCACATTAAATGTCGACCATCTGATGATCTGATTAGGAGAGTAGATATTTTAGATTCGACTTATGTTAAGAAAGGCAGAGGTAGACTTAGGAAGACTTGGGCTTATTGTATAAAAAATGATCTTAATTTATTAGAATTAAATGAAAATATGAACCTAAATAGAACGCGATTGTGAAAAAGTATCATGTAGCCGACCCCACGTAGTGGGATTAAGGTTTTGTTGTATTTGTTTTGGAGATGTGGCCTACACAGTTTGGTGCAAGGAATATTGATATGATTACATTATTTGTTTTGGAGAGGCTGTAAACATCATGGTTGTCAACTGTTGGGTTTAATTCAATTTTTTAAACAAGAGGAACTGCAGATGCATAGGTCTCACATTAGAATTGTTGAAAAATGCAAGTGGCCCAGCTTAACCATAGTTCTTATTGAGAAATTTGATGCATGAAGTTCATGATAATCTTGAAGAAGTTCTTTTCTTTCTCGGTTGATAGATTCCCAACTATTCTAAAGTAAAATCATTGTTCTGATGTTTTTTGAAAAGCCTTACAGAGTGCGTTCCTATCATATGTTGATCCTTGTTATTTCTTATTGATTCACAACTATTTTAAAATAGAGTGTGCTTACAAATAAGTTTTCTATCATATGTTAATCCAGTCATTATGATTTTGATTACGTAATTAAGAGTAGACCAAATTTATTAAAGTCAACTATTTCCAATTTCTATCGCTTTCTGGAGAAATAATTAAACTTTATTGTGCTTCAATGCTTGGAAGCTGTTCTTTTTAACATATAATATTTGAAAATGTATAACAACCTGTTAGATACAATATCGAATGGGCAATACAAGAGACAACACAACGTCCACTGTTTGAGAAAAAAAAATAAAAATGATTTTTGTGACATTTGCCTGAAGAGATTGAATTAGAAAATAGACCTATGACTCATTTCAAAAAAAAAAAAAAGGTTGGCAAAATTTTACCAAAAATTTTCAAGAAAAAACTGAAAGAATACATGAAAAATGAGATATACTGAAAAAAGATTGAAAAATTTGGAAAGAGCTAAAAATATGTTCTACCTGATTTGGTTGGGATCCAATTAAAAACACTGTTGATGCTTTAACAGAATGGTGGAAGGAGAAATTATAGGTGAAATTAACTTTAAATAAAAAGTAATTCCATTTCAGTTATATATAGAAATTATCGGTATGACTTTTTGTTTTGATTGTTAGAAATGACAGTTGTGCCAAATGCTAGGCAATTTAGATTTGGTGGCATTAAGCTCGAGTTAGAGGAGAAACTTGATCTCTTGTTTTGTGGTGTTGTTGCAAGTGGTGGTGATGCCGGGACATCTCAAGAATCACAGGAACATAATAACATCACAAATGAACCAATTCACAGATTAACACATGATATTAATGAACACAATGAATCCAGTCATGCTAGGATGCCACCCTCTTTAAAAGTAAGGTCGAAATAAAATGATTAGCCCCACATATCTAAGGAGCGAAATATCAAATCTGGTCACGGTATGTACTAATTTATTTTTCGAATCTAACGCCACAAATCCTTCATTTATTCGATGTGATGAAGAATTTAGAGCAAATTATGGAAGTTTTTGAAGATATCTAGTTATATTTGTCCTCAATGAAACTACTTGAATATCCCGTCAAGAGGGAGTTCTTCATATCTATGGCACCTGAGCGAATGGTTCATTACCTGCGTTACTTCTACGAAAATTACAATAACTATTTTATATCATTTCTATGTTTTCTATAGTGGAGTCTACTTATTAGGTTTTGTATTCGTAAAACAACTATTGTAGTTGTTAATCTATTGTCAAGAGAACATTTTGGAATAAAATTAGGTTGTAGCAGCACATTAAGTATACTCTTTCTAAACAATCAGAAAGATCAAAAGCTTAGGTAAAAAAATTACTACAGTTGCTAGAAAACCAGAAGAAAGCTATCTTCATATCTGGTTCTGGTGCTCCTTAGGTGACCAAATATTGGATGGTGCCCGCACCTTAAATAAACAACCTTTCTCATTCTCTTTTCTGATCTTAACTGCAGTTGTTCTCAAAATATCAATAAACTTGCATGATCTATGATCTAGGATTATTAAAATCTTTGCTTTGCCTTGTTGATATTCAATGATTTAGGGTTATGAAAATTTATACTTTACTTTGTTGATATTTGAGTGATTCTCAATCAATTTTTAAAAAATAAATTGGATATTGGATGAGACACTATTCAAAGATTTTGCTCTATATCAAGTGCTTTAATTTGAGAAATTTTTTTGGCATATTCCTATGCGATTAATTGTCTCTCCCGATTGCAT
Source organism: Phalaenopsis hybrid cultivar (assembly GCA_002079205.1). Lineage (NCBI taxonomy): Eukaryota > Viridiplantae > Streptophyta > Magnoliopsida > Asparagales > Orchidaceae > Phalaenopsis > Phalaenopsis hybrid cultivar. The sequence goes on along the minus strand of JXCR01031865.1, from coordinate 41,331 downwards.
ATGAAAAATTTTGGTTAAGGCTAATTTATGCTCAAGATGCTTTTCTTCTAGTGCCAACAATTTGAATTGAAAGAAATACATATCACTGTTGGCTCAAAACAAATAATTCAAGTGCGTTTGGGTGGGGTATAGTTTTGTCCGACTTAATTGGTATCTTAGAGTTTTGTTTTCTCAACTTGCTTTGAATCCTACCCTATTTAATTAGTAGAGGTAGTTGACCTAACACAATCGAAGCCTTCTTGTTAATAACTATTGGTTGTATTGTCCAACAAAATCTCATAAACTTGAATTGAAAGCTTGCTGTAGGTTTTTGGCTGTGTCCATATATTGCATGGATTAGTTGATTCTTGCTTGTGCCCATTGGTGAATTACTATGTTTTATGCAAGTTCATTTTGTTTGTTATTATGTTTTTTTTTATGCCATTTACTACCTAATTTCAAGCATTTTCCTTAGCTCATTTTTGCATCTATACCTTGTAATTTTTATTTATACTTCATTGTCCCAAAAGCTTTTCATTCCATAATTTAGGATAATTTTTTTGTATATTTTGGGAGTTCTTATATCTCATCTTGGAGTAGGGGGGTATAAAATATGTCACTTTTCCACCTCACCAAAAAAGAATTGTACATGTGGTGTACTGGACACCTCAAGCAATTTTATGTCTCTTACCACACACTATAGGTGGTGCACTGAGCATGTGGATGAGAGTATTTTACTCCTACCATATCAAGAAATGTGTATATTAGCTGTTTAATGAGGTTTATATATAGAGAAACACAAAATGACTTTGTGCTTTTTCCTCCATATTAAGAAATGTGCATAGGAGTTCATGCCTGGCATCTAGGTTACTCTGTATACCTTTTTGCTCATTGACGCCACATTGGTAAGGTGAAGGGGCGAATTTTGAGAGAGAGCGAACTAACGGAGGGGAGAGAAAAGAGAGTGCTGGAGAGAGCAGAGGGAAGGAAGTTTGTGAAAGACTGGAGCAACAAGTCACAAAAATGAATTGTCTTTCAACGTATTGCTTTTCTACAACACATGGGAGGCAATAAATCATTTTTTTTAATATATTAATACTCCGTACATCCAATATGCACTTAGGTAGCTAGGCGGATACAAAGGGGGACACTTGTCACTTTTGAGTTGCTTTACACATATAATAACTCATGTACTCATGTTATGTACTTATTTATATAACATTTATCATACCTATATTAATACATATTTCTATGGAAATATATGCACGTGTGTGTAAATTTCCCATTAATTCCATCCCTCAAACATGGCAAATGTTTTCTTATATCGCAATTTGAACCATAGTAAGGGGTTTTGCTATATCTTTTTAGTGTTATCGATGCATCTTTCTAGTTCATTTGTTAAAATGGTATGATGTTATCTTTACAAGCACACATGACATCCAGTTTCTATTATTTATGTAAAATTGCATTCGTCACATTCGACCGAGTCGGCTTATGGATCACATATGGAAGTTGACAATGTAAAGTAGCATCTTGACCCTTTTTAATGCAATTTTTGTGTTGCATCAACTTAGCATTTTCATTCTAAGCCATGTGATTTTATTTATCATTTGTTCAATGGTCATGTCACACCCCAACTGACTCCCTTAAGGGCCGATTGAGGTGCGACAGAGACGGATTATTCGATCAGGCTGTCAGAGTAAATTTTCACCAACACTTCTCTTGACTTGTAGAATTCTTAGAGAGAATCCTAAATGTTTCATTGTTCTAAAACGTATTTAACTAGAACTTTACTTGCACTATGTTACTATCATGGCAGCTTTCTCGGTAAAACTTGTTAATTGGTGCAAACCATTAGCTCCATATATTAAGTTAAATATTGATTGAAGTCACAAACCTGCTAATGCGAGATTGGGTGGAATTTTAAAAAATCAAGCTAGACATTGCAATCTCTTTCTTTCTACTCCTTGTCACTTTTTGAATGTTTTATATGCAAAAATGCTTGCAATTCTATGCTGTTTGTTAATTGTTCATCGGTTAAAATGGTTTTGGCTTCATTTTGAAACTAATTCGCTGTTGGCTTATAACATCTACATCAAAAACTATAACTGCCCATGGTATTGTGGTATTATATGGAAAAAGATGTTTCTGCTCCGTTCATCATTCAACATTCATCGGTCTCAATGCTTTCATGAAGCCAACAGGCCTGCCTATCTCTTAGCTAAATGGGGCGCTGAATTCAGTACTAAACTTGGCTCATCTCCCCCTGATGCACTTGCAAAAGTATTACATGGTGACAGGATGGCTTTTCATTACATCAGGACTACTTTTTAATTTATTTTGCAAATGTAACCTTTTGATTAATCACTATTAGATCCTCTTTCTTATATATATATATATATTGAAAAAGCCCAAGGGCTAATATATTAAAGCGGAAAAGAGACAAAAATGTTGGATAAGAAAATCTAAAAGAAAACCCAACTTACACAATACAACACACAAATCCCAAATAAAAAAAAAGATGCATAAAGATAAAAAACCAAAAAACCACCAAATGACGCAAAAGTGTCAGGGATGTCCTATTTTAGTCCTCCCCCTGCCTCTAGTTCTTGGAAGTGAGCCGGACTAACAAATTGGTAAGGTGAGTACCATTGCTCGAAGTAACCAAAGTATCATCAATCAAATTTCTGAGCTCAAGTAGGTCTCCATTCTTCTTCCTCCTGGATGTGTTGACTTGCCATTCCTTATCCGATGATTGACTCATCTGATCAATTGATTTCAAAGTTGGTCGGACAAGTATAGGCTGTTGCACATTATGATCCCCATGAGCCTTAGTAATATTAACAGCTTCCTCGTCCTGTTGAGGCGGTAGTGAAGCAGTAGAAATATTGTCACCTGTTATATCGGTGATAGGTTTNTCTGCTCCGTTCATCATTCAACATTCATCGGTCTCAATGCTTTCATGAAGCCAACAGGCCTGCCTATCTCTTANTCTGCTCCGTTCATCATTCAACATTCATCGGTCTCAATGCTTTCATGAAGCCAACAGGCCTGCCTATCTCTTGGCTAAATGGGGCGCTGAATTCAGTACTAAACTTGGCTCATCTCCCCCTGATGCACTTGCAAAAGTATTACATGGTGACAGGATGGCTTTTCATTACATCAGGACTACTTTTTAATTTATTTTGCAAATGTAACCTTTTGATTAATCACTATTAGATCCTCTTTCTTATATATATATATATATTGAAAAAGCCCAAGGGCTAATATATTAAAGCGGAAAAGAGACAAAAATGTTGGATAAAAAAATCTAAAAGAAAACCCAACTTACACAATACAACACACAAATCCCAAATAAAACAAAGATGCATAAAGATAAAAAACCAAAAAACCACCAAATGACGCAAAAGTGCTAGGGACGTCCTATTTTAGTCCTCCCCCTGTCTCTAGTTCTTGGAAGTGAGCCGGCTAACAAATTGGTAAGGTGAGTACCATTGCTCGAAGTAACCAATGTATCATCAATCAGATTTCTGAGCTCAAGTAGGTCTCCATTCTTCTTCCTCCTGGATGTGTTGACTTGCCATTCCTTATCCGATGATTGACTGATCTGATCAATTGATTTCAAAGTTGGTCGGACAGGTATAGGCTGTTGCACATTATGATCCCCATGAGCCTTAGTAATATTAACAGCTTCCTTGTCCAGTTGATGCGGTAGTGAAGCAGTAGAAATATTGTCACCTGTTATATCAGTGATAGGTTCTAGGGCAGGTGGGGTTTGAAGAATCTCCCTCTCCCCCACTATTGGAGGTTCCAAAGGTGGGGGAGCTACAACTGAGGGCTGAATAGTTGTCATATTGTCTGTGAGAATAGTGACGTATTCAGGGGTATCATTTTGATGATCAATAGGGTCAATAACTTGGAGCTGATCAGGATGAGATAAAATCACCGCCTCTGGCGGAGCACTGTGCTTTTTTTGGTCTGAGTTTGGGGTGTAGATGGTGGCATTGAGAACTGGTGTGACCGAACATACGACAGTTCGAACAATACGAATGAAAAGACTCAATCACTACCTTTTGCCAATATCTTTACAACAATTCAGACGAAAGTGACGAAATCGACGAACGACGAGCAGAGCTTGATTGACAAAGAGATGTAGTGGAGTAATAACTAGGGATCGCCTTGGCGAAACCCTAATAGAGAATGAGCGAGAGCGCCATCTTTTTATCTATATATATATATATATATATATATATATATATATATATAAATATAATCCAATATAATAAATGTACATTTCCCAAAGGTTATAAAAGTTTTCTACAACTATAATGCAAAAACTGTACAAGTCACATTTGACTACTCGTTTCAGTGCCTCTTATCCCTTCATGAAAGTCAACAATATGGTGATCAACTACGAGCTCAACGAAGTAATCAAGACTAAAATAAGTTTTTATATGCAGAAAAGAAACAATGTGATAAGTCACAATATGCTAGAATCATAAAAAACATATAAAATAAAAGCAGTTACGGTAGAAAGTCATGACCTGGTTATAAAACATGTCATTCACTCATGTGCAGTTATAAGTATGTTCATAAGAATCATTAATTTTATCATAACATTCATTTGTAATTATATATGCCAACCATTTCCATATCATGTCATGTCATTGGCTGTCAGTCAATCTGAATGTTACATTAACTAGTGATAAATGTTGCGTCCCCCAACATAGTAGTTATTAATAGCCCTTGGTACCAACGATTTTCCGTGCTCTATCACCTTCTGATCCCAGCAGCTCCTGGAGTAAAATGTTACATCAATTTGTTACATTTCTTAAAACGTAATTCTTGTAACAAATATTCATAAGACATGTCATATATCATAGGCATGAATCAGGACAAAGGAATACTTGCAACCAATGATTTCATATGCATAATCATCACATTCATAACATACTAAAATCACATATAGTGTAAATGATTTTCAAATTGCATTCATGCATTTAGTGCTTGTATTCATTCACAATATGTAGGAAATAATAAATGCAACAATTTGAAACATAGAATCACATGAAAATCTACAAAGATTTATTCCTTTCAAGTTATCATAAGATTATTTCATCCGACTTGACAGGGCAGCCCTACAACTAGTTTTCACAAACTCTTTTTGAGCTCTCCGTCTCGTGCAAACAATTTGAAATTTATAAAAATCATAGGATTTCTTGAAATTTTTGCTTATCTCGTGATTTAACTCATAACTAACTTATTTAATGATTCGTACCTTAAAAAAATTTTTCGGCATAACCTAAACTTCTTTGATATTGCTTACTCTTTTTCTCCTTTCCTCCAATCACCTTAATCCTCTTCGTACTTTGTTGATTTCGTGCTAAAGGCCCTTACGAAAGCCCACAAATAAAGTTTGTTGCTTCCGACACAAGTTCGTCTCCGCAACAACTACCAGAAACGAAAAAATGCATCTATTCGTGGCATACTTCAAAATGAAAACTTAAGGATGAAAGGGAATGTCTCAAATATCACAAAAATGAGATTCCTACCTTTCAATTTCGCTCTGGAGTCTTAATTCAAGAGCTGTAGCTCTTGGTCAGGTGGTCAGGTTGCACCTACTATAGTGCAAGTCCGCAACTTCTCGTGATAAGGAGGAATCGGGGGAGGGTAAGGGGAAGCAGTTATTAATGCAATTACACTTGAATCTCAACCATGAGATGATTCAACCGTTCAAATCATCTCACGACTGAGAATCACATGAATTGTTGGTGGCTACA
>JXCR01031865.1:9544-33510 GCA_002079205.1 Phalaenopsis hybrid cultivar | reverse complement strand
CATATGCATAATCATCACATTCATAACATACTAAAATCACATATAGTGTAAATGATTTTCAAATTGCATTCATGCATTCAGTGCTTGTATTCATTCACAATATGTAGGAAATAATAAATGCAACAATTTGAAACATAGAATCACATGAAAATCTACAAAGATTTATTCTTTTCAAGTTATCATAAGATTATTTCATCCGACTTGACAGGGCAGCCCTACAACTAGTTTTCACAAACTCGTTTTGAGCTCTCCGTCTCGTGCAAACAATTTGAAATTTATAAAGATCATAGGATTTCTTGAAATTTTGGCTTATCTCGTGATTTAACTCAAAACTAACTTATTTAATGATTCGTACCTTAAAAAAACTTCTCGGCATAACCTAAGCTTCTCTGATATTGCCTACTCTTTTTCTCCTTTCCTCCAATCACCTTAATCCTCTTCGTACTTTGTTGATTTCGTGCTAAAGGCCCTTACGAAAGCCCACAAATAAAGTTTGTTGCTTCCGACACAAGTTCGTCTCCGCAACAACTACCAGAAACGAAAAAATGCATCTATTCGTGGCATACTTCAAAATGAAAACTTAAGGATGAAAGGGAATGTCTCAAATATCACAAAAATGAGATTCCTACCTTTCAATTTCGCTCTGGAGTCTTAATTCAAGAGCTGTAGCTCTTGGTTAGGTGGTCAGGTTGCACCTACTATAGTGCAAGTCCGCAACTTCTCGTGATAAGGAGGAATCGGGGGAGGGTAAGGGGAAGCAGTTATTAATGCAATTACACTTGAATCTCAACCATGAGATGATTCAACCGTTCAAATCATCTCACGACTGAGAATCACATGAATTGTTGGTGGCTACAGTAATCATGCTGGATTAGGGAGAATAATTAAGATTTAATTAAGTTAAATAAACACACAAGTTCAAAATTTTATTTCTCTCATTCTATTCATAATTAATGTATAGTTCTATATATTNCAACCATGAGATGATTCAACCGTTCAAATCATCTCACGACTGAGAATCACATGAATTGTTGGTGGCTACAGTGATCATGCTGGATTAGGGAGAATAATTTAGATTTAATTATGTTAAATAAATATACAAGTTCAAAATTTTATTTCTCTCATTCTATTCATAATTAATGTATAGTTTTATATATCAAATTGATTGATTCATGTGTAAAATTTAATAAAATTGATTCGGTTAAATTTCTGGCGATGCAAAATTTAGGGTATACCTTAAAATTGAAAATTGTGTGTTAGAGATTATTTGAGCCAAAATAAAGGTGTACTCATGAGGTTTTGCCTTATTTTAAAATCACATTTTCCCAAGCACTATATGCTGCCCTTGGATAATCATCTATGTGATCCTTCGGTTTTTTATTGAAACTAAAAATAATTTAATTTAATATATATAGTTTTCATTTAAAAAAAAATAGAATTTTTGATTTTAAAAATGTGATCGAACAGTTCTCATATATTTAATATTTTGAATAACCGAACACGATATTACATGTAATATCGCATCTCGAAAGATATGAATATTACTTGGTAATAGTCTCAATTATTGAATTCAAGAAATTTATAATATTTATTTAGTTTGCGAAATTTCAACGCATCTTTCCCTACCTAATATAAAGATTAGATAGAGTTTAGATTATCTGAGTTACTAATTCTCCTATGAATGCTTGCCCCTATAGCTAAAATCATCTTAAGCAACCAAAGTCACTTAAAAAAACTCTTGATTAATATCAATGTTTTGTTTTCAAGAATTCAAAGTTTAATTTTTATGATTGGTCATCGAAAAGTCAAGTGAGAAGGGCTGAATGTGGAACAANTATATATATATATATATATATATAATCCAATATAATAAATGTACATTTCCAAAAGGTTATAAAAGTTTTCTACAACTATAATGCAAAAACTATACAAGCCACATTTGACTACTCGTTCCAGTGCCTCTTATCCCTTCATGAAAGTCAACAATATAGTGATCGACTACGAGCTCAACGAAGTAATCAAGACTAAAATAAGTTTTTATATGCAGAAAAGAAACAATGTGATAAGTCACAATATGCTAGAATCATAAAAAACATATAAAATAAAAGCAGTTACGGTAGAAAGTCATGACCTGGTTATAAAACATATCATTCACTCATGTGTAGTTATAAGTATGTTCATAAGAATCATTAATTTTATCATAACATTTATTTGTAATTGTATATGTCAACCATTTCCATATCATGTCATGTCATTGGCTGTCACTCAATCTGAATGTTACATTAGCTAGTGATAAATGTTGCGTCCCCTAACATAGTAGTTATTAATAGCCCTTGGTACCAACGATTTTCCGTGCTCTATCACCTTCTGATCCCAGCAGCTCCTGGAGTAAAATGTTACATCAATTGTTACATTTCTTAAAACGTAATTCTTGTAACAAATATTCATAAGACATGTCATATATCATAGGCATGAATCATGACAAAGGAATACTTGCAACCAATGATTTCATATGCATAATCATCACATTCATAACATACTAAAATCACATATAGTGTAAATGATTTTCAAATTGCATTCATGCATTCAGTGCTTGTATTCATTCACAATATGTAGGAAATAATAAATGCAACAATTTGAAACATAGAATCACATGAAAATCTACAAAGATTTATTCTTTTCAAGTTATCATAAGATTATTTCATCCGACTTGACAGGGCAGCCCTACAACTAGTTTTCACAAACTCGTTTTGAGCTCTCCGTCTCGTGCAAACAATTTGAAATTTATAAAGATCATAGGATTTCTTGAAATTTTGGCTTATCTCGTGATTTAACTCAAAACTAACTTATTTAATGATTCGTACCTTAAAAAAACTTCTCGGCATAACCTAAGCTTCTCTGATATTGCCTACTCTTTTTCTCCTTTCCTCCAATCACCTTAATCCTCTTCGTACTTTGTTGATTTCGTGCTAAAGGCCCTTACGAAAGCCCACAAATAAAGTTTGTTGCTTCCGACACAAGTTCGTCTCCGCAACAACTACCAGAAACGAAAAAATGCATCTATTCGTGGCATACTTCAAAATGAAAACTTAAGGATGAAAGGGAATGTCTCAAATATCACAAAAATGAGATTCCTACCTTTCAATTTCGCTCTGGAGTCTTAATTCAAGAGCTGTAGCTCTTGGTCAGGTGGTCAGGTTGCACCTACTATAGTGCAAGTCCGCAACTTCTCGTGATAAGGAGGAATCGGGGGAGGGTAAGGGGAAGCAGTTATTAATGCAATTACACTTGAATCTCAACCATGAGATGATTCAACCGTTCAAATCATCTCACGACTGAGAATCACATGAATTGTTGGTGGCTACAGTGATCATGCTGGATTAGGGAGAATAATTTAGATTTAATTATGTTAAATAAATATACAAGTTCAAAATTTTATTTCTCTCATTCTATTCATAATTAATGTATAGTTTTATATATCAAATTGATTGATTCATGTGTAAAATTTAATAAAATTGATTCGGTTAAATTTCTGGCGATGCAAAATTTAGGGTATACCTTAAACATGAAAATTGGGTGTTAGAGATTATTTGAGCCAAAATAAAGGTGTACTCATGAGGTTTTGCCTTATTTTAAAATCACATTTTCCCAAGCACTATATGCTGCCCTTGGATAATCATCTATGTGATCCTTCGGTTTTTTATTGAAACTAAAAATAATTTAATTTAATATATATAGTTTTCATTTAAAAAAAAATAGAATTTTTGATTTTAAAAATGTGATCGAACAGTTCTCATATATTTAATAGTTTGAATAACCGAACACAATATTACATGTAATATCTCATCTCGAAAGATATGAATATTACTTGGTAATAGTCTCAATTATTGAATTCAAGAAATCTATAATATTTATTTAGTTTGCGAAATTTCAACGCATCTTTCCCTACCTAATATAAAGATTAGATAGGGTTTAGATTATTTGAGTTACTAATTCTTCTATGAATGCTTGCCCCTATAGTTAAAATCATCTTAAGCAACCAAAGTCACTTAAAAAAACTCTCGATTAATATCAATGTTTTGTTTTCAAGAATTCAAAGTTTAGTTTTTATGATTGGTCATCGAAAAGTCAAGTGAGAAGGGCTGAATGTGGAACAGTTATTTTGAAAACCAAAGGAACGAAGTGTAGAGGATGTCATAAATTCTATGGGGAACCTCAATAATTTTCCAAACTATCATATGGTTTAGTTTTATATTTTGGAAGCGATATTATTTGATGTTTGCTCATATCATTTATTTTAAATCGAGGACTTACATTGTACGACACAATCAATGCAAGTAGCCTAGGAAGATAGGAGGATTAACGCCGTACCGAATGAACAATTTCGAGATGCTAAAGAGAGTTAGGAATTATATCACACGGTAGACAATCCTGCGAAAACCAAAAAGGTAACGTGAGGATTTACATCGTGCTAGATGAACCACCTCGAAATCTTAAGGTTTTATGTTATTTAGCTATATGAAAAGTTTAGTTGAGGATCATCCTTCACTTCATATGTCGGTCTTGGTTGTTGTCTGAAGGTTTTCCACTGCTTGATCGCATCACCGTCTTGTTCTATGGAGGGAGGAGAGAGAGAAACCATGCCTCAGACGGCCTATCCTAGGTTCTTTGTTTTATTGTTTTGATTTAATTAGGTGTACTTGAGTTGATGTTTGTTGTCATTGTTTTTATTGTTGAGTCAATGAGTTTTTTTTTTGAACTTAACGTTTTGCCAGGCTACTTTGTTGGTCGTGTGTTACAGGGTTTTCGCCTAAACATATGTTCTACGTCCTCTATTTTAAGGCCTTTATAAGAAAGGAACTAAAGTTTCTCCCATAGGCATGTGTCCTATGTTTTCTACTCTTGGGTGTCTTTTTCATATGTCAGAAGTGCAACAAATAATAAAAGTATAACATATAAAGAAGACATATACAACCAAGTACAGTAAAAAAAAAAGGAAGTACTAGTACGTAACCGCCGCCTCTACTGATGTTTCAGGAAAAAAAAAATCACAATTATATTTGTAATATCAGAGCTGAGTATAAGAGTTTAAGTTAGGGGCGGGCTCAACTTCAGGACTTGTGGCCCTGATCAGTCTTACGAGCGATTATTGCGTGCGGAGGGTGCACGAAGAGCTGCGCGCGCCCTCCGATCACTGCCGCACATTTAGACCTTCTCGAGGGACTTCCGTAAGCAACCATGAACATCTATGTTTATGAAGTAAAATTTGGGGTAGAAATTACCAACAAGACAATCGAAGGAGGACAGTTCTTAGCTTAATCAAGGAAACTAACAAGTGGAGATTTAGAAGTAAACACCTAAAATTCTTAGTTGTTCATGCATATAAATAAATTAGGCTTTCACTTAGCACTCAAAGTATTAATTTCACAAGAAAATATTTTATTATATTATTGTATATTTTGTAAATTAGACGGTCCACAAGTCAGTTGCTTTGTTGGGCTAGAGCCACCAGTAGCCTGAGAAGGTAAGAGCAACTTTTTACCCAATGTTGGTGAATAGTAGTGTTAATCCTGCACCCTCACGAGGTCATTGGGTCAGGAGATATAATACTATTATATTATCCCGAATTTTAGCACGAGATGTCTTTTACATCATCGCCCATATCCTTGACACCTCTCTTTTATAAACCAGCTCAACGATCCATATAGAACTGCGACATTATGAATGTTTCCCCTTAAATCCGAGCATCTCCACAATTGGTATTAAGGAAAACATATAAGAATATTAGGGAGGTTTACATACATACTACTCAATTCCTATGCATTTACATATCTAACATCCTAAATTGACGTTTATAACATCCAATTCTTTTATGGAGTACGAAGAAGATCGCTGATGTAGGTTAGATATGTAAACACATAAAAATTGTGTGGTATGTATGTAAAAGTTGAAGTTTAGGAGTTGGATATGTAAATAGGTAAGGAATGAGCGGTATGTATGTAAAAATTGAAGTTTAGGAGTTGGATATTTAAACTGGTAAATAATGAGTTGCATGTATGTAAACCTTCTATTGATGTTTCAACTTGAAAATGAAGGTTTTATTTTGGTTTAAAGAAATTGAAATAAAATCGAAAGAATTAATGTCAGCAATCGTTCTTTGCTTTTAGACTTGAATTTTTAATTTCCTTCCACATGTATTCCCAGCATTCGAATGCAGCCTAAGCTCTTCCTCATGGTTTTCGGCTCTTTAGGGTTGATTACTTTTTGTCAAGGAGAAAAAAAAAAGGAATCAGAGGCTTACCGCGGAGAGGATGGTGAAGAAAACCCCTCCATTCACTATGAAATAAGCGAAGGTCTCGGTACGAGTTCGAGGGGTCTTCGAGCAGAGGGAAACGGAAGGAGGAAGGGGTTTTGCCGAGCAAATGCTTTTGGTATAAAGGCCTTGGAGGTTGAGAACCTACCAAAACTGGAAATTCGAGGGGAAGCGACGTTTGGTCATATGAGTTGAAGGGAGCGAAGGCTTCGGGCGCAGAGGGGATGGGAAGCTTCGGGCAAAGAGGATGAGAAGTCATCTCTATATGTCGTGATGAAGAAGGGGGAACGAGCAAGCGAGGGTGTCGGGTCGAAGAGAGAGAGGGAGCGCGAACAACGTAGGTTAAGGTGCGCGCTGCTCGTGATAGGGGTGAAGAGAAAGTCTGCATGAGTTTTCATTTAAGTTCTTATTTATTATTTTTTAAATTAAATTACTATTATTATTTCATTTAAATTCGTCAATTTGTGTGCAAATTGCTCGTGCACAGAACCATCGCAAAATGAGTGTTCTTAGGTAAAATCGACGTTCCGGACACGCTCGCGCGGTCTGTTTTATCATCCGGGATTGTCAGGATAAATTTGTTGACGATTGAGCCAATTAAAGTCATGTTTTGTCCAGGGCGCGACGAATGATATTTGTTGATCCAATCGGGGTCGTCCGACGAGCAAAATACCGAATGGTTTTCGCCTAAGCGATGACCGAAGTCTAGCAAGACGAACCCGATAGCGTGCCTTGACTGGTCCCAAATTCGTGTCACGAGAGCTTTCATTTANTTTTAGACTTGAATTTTTAATTTCCTTCCACATGTATTCCCAGCATTCGAATGCAGCCTAAGCTCTTCCTCAAGGTTTTCGGCTCTTTAGGGTTGATTACTTTCTGTCGAGGAGAAAAAAAAAAAAGAATCAGAGGCTTACTGCGGAGAGGATGGTGAAGAATACCCCTCCATTCACTATGAAATAAGCGAAGGTCTCGGTAGGAGTTCGAGGGGTCTTCGAGCAGAGGGAAACAGAAGGAGGAAGGGGTTTTGCCGAGCAAATGCTTTTGGTATAAAGGCCTTGGAGGTTGAGAACCTACCAAAACTGGAAATTCGAGGGGAAGCGACGTTTGGCCATATGAGTTGAAGGGAGCGAAGGCTTCGGGCGCAGAGGGGATGGGAAGCTTCGGGCAAAGAGGATGAGAAGTCATCTCTATATGTCGTGATGAAGTAGGGAGAACGAGCAAGCAAGGGTGTCGGGTCGAAGAGAGAGAGGGAGCGCGAACGACGTAGGTTAAGGTGCGCACTGCTCGTGATAGGGGTGAAGAGAAAGTCTGCATGAGTTTTCATTTAAGTTCTTATTTATTATTTTTTAAATTAAATTACTATTATTATTTCATTTAAATTCATCAATTTGTGTGCGAATTGCTCGTGCACAGAACCATCGCAAAATGAGTGTTCTTAGGTAAAATCGACGTTCCGGATACGCTCGCGCGGTATGTTTTATCATCCGGGATTTTCAGGACAAATTTGTTGACGATTGAGCCAATTAAAGTCATGTTTTGTCCAGGGCGCGATGAATGATATTTGTTGATCCAATCGGGGTCGTCCGACGAACAAAATACCGAATGGTTTTCGCCTAAGCGATGATCGAAGTCTAGCAAGATGAACCCAATAGCGTGCCTTGACTGGTCCCAAATTCGTGTCACGAGAGCTTTCATTTTNTAGTTTTCATTTAAAAAAAAATAGAATTTTTGATTTTAAAAATGTGATCGAACAGTTCTCATATATTTAATAGTTTGAATAACCGAACACAATATTACATGTAATATCTCATCTCGAAAGATATGAATATTACTTGGTAATAGTCTCAATTATTGAATTCAAGAAATCTATAATATTTATTTAGTTTGCGAAATTTCAACGCATCTTTCCCTACCTAATATAAAGATTAGATAGGGTTTAGATTATTTGAGTTACTAATTCTTCTATGAATGCTTGCCCCTATAGTTAAAATCATCTTAAGCAACCAAAGTCACTTAAAAAAACTCTCGATTAATATCAATGTTTTGTTTTCAAGAATTCAAAGTTTAGTTTTTATGATTGGTCATCGAAAAGTCAAGTGAGAAGGGCTGAATGTGGAACAGTTATTTTGAAAACCAAAGGAACGAAGTGTAGAGGATGTCATAAATTCTATGGGGAACCTCAATAATTTTCCAAACTATCATATGGTTTAGTTTTATATTTTGGAAGCGATATTATTTGATGTTTGCTCATATCATTTATTTTAAATCGAGGACTTACATTGTACGACACAATCAATGCAAGTAGCCTAGGAAGATAGGAGGATTAACGCCGTACCGAATGAACAATTTCGAGATGCTAAAGAGAGTTAGGAATTATATCACACGGTAGACAATCCTGCGAAAACCAAAAAGGTAACGTGAGGATTTACATCGTGCTAGATGAACCACCTCGAAATCTTAAGGTTTTATGTTATTTAGCTATATGAAAAGTTTAGTTGAGGATCATCCTTCACTTCATATGTCGGTCTTGGTTGTTGTCTGAAGGTTTTCCACTGCTTGATCGCATCACCGTCTTGTTCTATGGAGGGAGGAGAGAGAGAAACNGTGGAACAATTATTTTGAAAACCAAAGGAACGAAGTGTAGAGGATGTCATAAATTCTATGGGGAACCTCAATGATTTTCCAAACTATCTTATGGTTTAGTTTTATGTTTTGGAAGCGATATTATTTGATGTTTGCTCATATCATTTATTTTAAATCGAGGATTTACATTGTACGACACAATCAATGCAAGTAGCCTAGGAAGATAGGAGGATTAACACCGTACCGAATGAACAACTTCGAGATGCTAAAGAGAGTTAGGAATTGTATCACACGGTAGACAATCCTGCGAAAACCAAAAAGGTAATGTGAGGATTTACATCGTGCTAGATGAACCACCTCGAAATCTTAAGGTTTTATGTTTTAGCTATATGAAAAGTTTAGTTGAGGATTATCCTTCACTTCATATTTCGGCCTTGGTTGTTGTCTGAAGGTTGTCCACCGCTTGATCGCATCACCGTCTTGTTCTATGGAGGGAGGAGAGAGAGAAATCATGCCTCAGACGGCCTATCCTAGGTTCTTTGTTTTATTGTTTTGATTTAATTAGGTGTACTTGAGTTGATGTTTGTTGTCATTGTTTTTATTGTTGAGTCAATGAGTTTTTTTTTTAAAACTTAACGTTTTGCCAGGCTACTTTGTTGGTCGTGTGTTACAGGGTTTTCGCCTAAACATATGTTCTACGTCCTCTATTTTAAGGCCTTTATAAGAAAGGAACTAAAGTTTCTCCCATAGGCATGTGTCCTATGTTTTCTACTCTTGGGTGTCTTTTTCATATGTCAGAAGTGCAACAAATAATAAAAGTATAACATATAAAGAAGACATATACAACCAAGTACAGTAAAAAAAAAAGGAAGTACTAGTACGTAACCGCCGCCTCTACTGATGTTTCAGGAAAAAAAAAATCACAATTATATTTGTAATATCAGAGCTGAGTATAAGAGTTTAAGTTAGGGGCGGGCTCAACTTCAGGACTTGTGGCCCTGATCAGTCTTACGAGCGATTATTGCGTGCGGAGGGTGCACGAAGAGCTGCGCGCGCCCTCCGATCACTGCCGCACATTTAGACCTTCTCGAGGGACTTCCGTAAGCAACCATGAACATCTATGTTTATGAAGTAAAATTTGGGGTAGAAATTACCAACAAGACAATCGAAGGAGGACAGTTCTTAGCTTAATCAAGGAAACTAACAAGTGGAGATTTAGAAGTAAACACCTAAAATTCTTAGTTGTTCATGCATATAGATAAATTAGGCTTTCACTTAGCACTTAAAGTATTAATTTCACAAGAAAATATTTTATTATATTATTGTATATTTTGTAAATTAGACGGTCCACAAGTCAGTTGCCTTGTTGGGCTAGAGCCACCAGTAGCCTGAGAAGGTAAGAGCAACTTTTTACCCAATGTTGGTGAATAGTAGTGTTAATCCTGCACCCTCACGAGGTCATTGGGTCAGGAGATATAATACTATTATATTATCCCGAATTTTAGCACGAGATGTCTTTTACATCATCGCCCATATCCTTGACACCTCTCTTTTATAAACCAGCTCGNGTTAATCCTGCACCCTCACGAGGTCATTGGGTCAGGAGATATAATACTATTATATTATCCCGAATTTTAGCATGAGATGTCTTTTACATCATCGCCCATATCCTTGACACCTCTCTTTTATAAACCAGCTCAACGATCCATATAGAACTGCGACATTATGAATGTTTCCCCTTAAATCCGAGCATCTCCACAATTGGTATTAAGGAAAACATATAAGAATATTAGGGAGGTTTACATACATACTACTCAATTCCTATGCATTTACATATCTAACATCCTAAATTGACGTTTATAGCATCCAAATCTTTTATGGAGTACGAAGAAGATCGCTGATGTAGGTTAGATATTTAAACACATAAAAATTGTGTGGTATGTATGTAAAAGTTGAAGTTTAGGAGTTGGATATGTAAATAGGTAAGGAATGGGCGGTATGTATGTAAAAATTGAAGTTTAGGAGTTGGATATTTAAACTGGTAAATAATGAGTTGCATGTATGTAAACCTTCTATTGATGTTTCAACTTGAAAATGAAGGTTTTATTTTGGTTTAAAGAAATTGAAATAAAATCGAAAGAATTAATGTCAGCAATCGTTCTTTGCTTTTAGACTTGAATTTTTAATTTCCTTCCACATGTATTCCCAGCATTCGAATGCAGCCTAAGCTCTTCCTCATGGTTTTCGGCTCTTTAGGGTTGATTACTTTCTGTCGAGGAGAAAAAAAAAAAAGAATCAGAGGCTTACTGCGGAGAGGATGGTGAAGAATACCCCTCCATTCACTATGAAATAAGCGAAGGTCTCGGTAGGAGTTCGAGGGGTCTTCGAGCAGAGGGAAACAGAAGGAGGAAGGGGTTTTGCCGAGCAAATGCTTTTGGTATAAAGGCCTTGGAGGTTGAGAACCTACCAAAACTGGAAATTCGAGGGGAAGCGACGTTTGGCCATATGAGTTGAAGGGAGCGAAGGCTTCGGGCGCAGAGGGGATGGGAAGCTTCGGGCAAAGAGGATGAGAAGTCATCTCTATATGTCGTGATGAAGTAGGGAGAACGAGCAAGCAAGGGTGTCGGGTCGAAGAGAGAGAGGGAGCGCGAACGACGTAGGTTAAGGTGCGCACTGCTCGTGATAGGGGTGAAGAGAAAGTCTGCATGAGTTTTCATTTAAGTTCTTATTTATTATTTTTTAAATTAAATTACTATTATTATTTCATTTAAATTCATCAATTTGTGTGCGAATTGCTCGTGCACAGAACCATCGCAAAATGAGTGTTCTTAGGTAAAATCGACGTTCCGGATACGCTCGCGCGGTATGTTTTATCATCCGGGATTTTCAGGACAAATTTGTTGACGATTGAGCCAATTAAAGTCATGTTTTGTCCAGGGCGCGATGAATGATATTTGTTGATCCAATCGGGGTCGTCCGACGAACAAAATACCGAATGGTTTTCGCCTAAGCGATGATCGAAGTCTAGCAAGATGAACCCAATAGCGTGCCTTGACTGGTCCCAAATTCGTGTCACGAGAGCTTTCATTTTATTTTACATTTGACTTTGATTTTGATTAATGAATCATATGTGAATTATGGTGCTTATGTGTATTATGTACGTGGATGTGTATGTATATGTGTTTCAAGAATTGAAACCCCTAAGTCCCAAAAGGTCTTCCTAAGGCATTCCTCAATCCTTAAAGGAGCTCAACTTGAGTTTCAATATGTTGGTTCCAATCGACTCAACCATATGTTGAGGATCTGAAACTGGTTATATGAGACTACAATGGGTCAATAAGTGGTTTGAATTTCTGAGTGGTGTGGATACCAATATTAGTCCTCTAGTAGAGTCAGTAGAGGAGTCTCATGGCTAGATCCTAAGCTCCTTGAGAAGAAGATATACAACAACAACAACAACAACAACAACAACAACAACAAAACTTTATTCCCACTACGTGGAGTCGGCTACATGAATTATTTTTCTCCATTGCATCCTATTTAGTGTCATATTTTCATTTAGTTCTAGTAAATTAAGATCATTTTTAATACAATAAGCCCAAGTTTTCCTAGGTCTACCTCAGCCTTTCTTAGCACAAATCGAATCTAAAACATCTACTCTCCTAATCGGATCATCAGATGGTCGACGTTTAATGTGACCAAACCATCTAAGACGACTTTCTCTAATTTTGTCTGTCACAGGAGCTACACCAACCCTATCACGAATATATTCATTCCGCATTTTGTCTCTAAGTGTAAAGCCACTCATCCACCTAATCATTCTCATCTCGGCAACACTTAACTTATTATTATGCTTCTCTTTTAAAGGCCAACATTCAGCGCCATAGAGCATTGCAGGTCTCACCACCGTCTTATAAAATTTTCCTTTCAGTCTTAGCGGTACTTTTCTATCACACAAAAGGCCCGAAGCATTCCTCCACTTCAACCAACCAACTTGAATTCTACTATTAACATCCCCATCTATATCACCATCGCTTTGGACAACGGACCCAAGATATCTAAATCGTTCACACCTTTTAATAATTTGATCACCCAAAATCACACTTCTGTCACTAGAGCTATTACTACTAAAATTACATTCCATGTATTCAGTTTTAGTTCTACTTAAATGAAGGCCTTTAGACTCCATAATTCAAGTTGTTCCTGGGTTTTTTCTCTCGTTTTATCCATGAGAAGGATATTATCAGCAAAAAGCATTCACCAAGGTACATCCTACTGTAGATGTCCAATAAGACCATCCATAACTAAAGCAAAAAGATATGGGCTTAAAGCTNGCAACACTTAACTTATTATTATGCTTCTCTTTTAAAGGCCAACATTCAGCGCCATAGAGCATTGCAGTTCTCGCCACCGTCTTAAAATTTTTCTTTCAGTCTAAGTGGTACTTTTCTATTACACAAAAGACTCGAAGCATTCCTCCACTTCAATCTACCAACTTGAATTCTACTATTAACATCCCCATCTATATCACCATCGCTTTGAACAATGGATCCAAGATATCTAAATCGTTCACACCTTTTAATAATTTGATCACCTAAAGTCACACTTCTGTCACTAGAACTATTACTACTGAAATTACATTCCATGTATTCAGTTTTAGTTCTACTTAAATGAAGGCCTTTAGACTCCATAATTCAAGTTGTTCCTGGGCTTTTTCTCTCGTTTTATCCATGAGAAGGATATCATTAACAAAAAACATTTACCAAGGTGCATCCTACTGTAGATGTCCAGTAAAACCATTCATAACTAAAGAAAAAAGATATGGGCTTAAAGCTGATCCGTGATGTAATCCAACAGAAATAGGAAAATATTTGATCAGTCCTCCTTCAGTTTGAACACAAGTAACAGCTCTAGTATACATATCTTTAATAACTTGAATATAAGTCATATCAACACCTTTTTTCTCAAGAAGTCTCCAAAGGATATCTCTTGGAACCTTATCGTAAACTTTTTCTAAATCAATAAAAATCAAATGTAGATTCTCCTTATTATCTCTGAACTTCTCCATCAAACCTCTCAATGAATGTATATCTTCCATAGTAGACTTGCTCGACATAAATCCAAATTGATTATGAGAAATCTTTGTGATGCATCTTAACCTATGTTCAATTACCTCTCCCATAACTTTAAAGTATGACACATCAACTTAATTCTTCTATAATTTGCATACTTNTAACCTATGTTCAATTACCTCTCCCATAACTTTAAAGTATGACACATCAACTTAATTCTTCTATAATTTGCACTCTTTTGTCCATCCCCTTTATTCTTAAAAATGGGGACCAAAATACTCTCCCTCCACTCCTCAGGCATCTTTTTAGTTTTTAAAATAATATCAAAGAGTTTAGTAAGCCAAGAAATCTCCCAAATATTTCCACACTTCAATTGGGATATCATCAGGTCCTGCAGATCTCCCAAATATTTCCACACTTCAGTTGGGATATCATCAGGTCCTACAGACTTTCCACCCTTTGTTTTCTTTAGAGCCTCCTCAACTTATTTTTTACTAATGCGATGGTAAAAATGAAACGTTTTATTATTATTCACAATATTAAGATCACTAAGGCCGATCGTATTTTCATAAACTTCATTAAAAATTTTATCAAAGTAACTCATCCACCTATGTTGAATATATTTTTCTTAGAAAAGTNTTTTTACTAATGCGATGGTAAAAATGAAACGTTTTATTATTATTCACAATATTAAGATCACTAAGGCCGATCATATTTTCATAAACTTCATTAAAATTTTATCAAAGTAACTCATCCACCTATGTTGAATATATTTTTCTTAGAAAAGAACTTTTTGATTTTCATCTTTAATAAACTTTACTTGAGTTAAATTTTTACTTTTCTTTTCTCTTTTTTTGACTAGTTTATACATATATTTTTCACCATTCTTTGTATCTAATATATTATAAAGATTATTAAAAGCAGAATTTTTAGCGTCACAAATTATTCTTTAAGACTCCTGCAAGCGGTTTGATGTTTTTCCTAGTTCTCTAAACTTTTACATTTAAACCAGTTTTTATAACATAACTTCTTATATTTTATCTTTTCTTGCACATTATTATTTCACCACCAACTATTTTTATTTATAAAACTATTCTTTTGATTGCCAAGCACATCTTAAGAAGAAGATATACGTCACATTAAATGAGGTCAACACTAAGCTACCCCAATTGAAAGCTTGTTGCTCATAACATCTACGAAACCATCCGACTTCTTTTGTTTGTTGTTTATTTGTAAGTTATAGTCCATCATTAGTTTAAGACATTATCCTTATCTTATGTTCAACTTTTTTTCGAGTGAATTTTCAAATCCTTGCGATATTTGAAAAGCTTATGCTAAACCTTATCAATATAGTTTCTTTAGAGATTTGAGGTAATGATACTAGCAACTATTTACAAATTAGAAGTAGATTAATTCTTCACAGACACCACGAGTTTCTTAGAGATATATGCTACAACTAAACCCTACTGTATTAAAACACAATCCAAGCTTGCATACAAAGTCATTATTATAAATTTGAACCCATTACTGCTCGAGGAATGATTAGAGTAAGATCTTGAGGAATGATGCGAGCAAGAGCTGACACCAAGTGATCTATGAGCTTCTGAAAGCTCTACTCACTTGAATTGAAAGTTGCATACCTGGTGGCCTTTTGAGTTAGCTTAGTTGAAGGTGAGCAATTTTGAAAGTCCCTCAATAGATTTTTCATAATAACTTGCCAAACCAAAAAAACTAGGCACCTCTATAGCATTAGTCAACCTCGATCAATCCATCATTGTCTTGACCTAGAGGAAATTTGTGTAAATTTCAACTTATGGATGATTTTTCCAAGAAAGCTACCTCTTCGATCAAAAATTATGCTGAAACCTTACATTAAGCTTGTACCTCTTTAGAATTAGCAGTATAATTCGGTTAGGCAGAGTATGCTCCACCTCACTGCCATAATACATAGTATTATATAGTAAAAATTTGACAAACTAAAAGAAGAAAGTTATGAATTTTTGTAATTTTTTTTTTGCTTTTCCTAATCCAAATAAAGCCAAGGAGATTTTTTGCTCCCGAATGCGACTAGATAAACTTCGTGAATTGATTATCAACTTGATTTGCAGGTTAATCTTTTGTTGTTTAAGCTTGGCAGCTAGCTTTCAATCTGTTGTCTTCATGCTTGGAACGCAAGAGTAAGCCATGATGCTGCTCCTAAGCATCGTCAAATCTGAAAAAAGCTTACCAAAGGCACAATGTTTAATCTTTTTTTATAATAGTCCTTATAAGCATGGTATATGGATGACAAATCATTACCTAATTTCACAAAAGCCTTGGATAGAAAAAATAAAAAATTTATAGGTGGCATATATGCGTTCAAAGACATTGTAACAATTATGTAGAAACTAACTAGAATGTGATGATGATGTCTAACTCATGCTTTTGTTGAAACAGTGGATAGAATGAACTGTCCAAATCTAAGTATATGTGGAAAGATGATGCCTAAACTCAACACAACACTTGTCTATTACTTAAAATAAATATTTATTTGTCTCTTTGTCAGGAGTCTCTTGCACGTCCTGTTGAGTCATCATTAATACT
The DNA here is from genome assembly GCA_002079205.1 of Phalaenopsis hybrid cultivar. Taxonomy (NCBI): domain Eukaryota; kingdom Viridiplantae; phylum Streptophyta; class Magnoliopsida; order Asparagales; family Orchidaceae; genus Phalaenopsis; species Phalaenopsis hybrid cultivar. Next base: position 16,959 of record JXCR01031865.1, on the reverse strand, counting down.
CTACTTTGAATCACCTACCTTGGTTACTGCTGTAACTGTATGGTCCTTGCCACGCTGTTATGTGGTTTATTTAGTGAAGTTCAAGTTGTTGAAGAAAACCTTAATTGTTTTTTTGTTGAACTTTTCTATATTGGAAATTGATTATAGTCATACTTTGCTGATTATCTTCATAATGTATGCTCAGTACTCTAAGCCAATCCTGTAGCAAACGAGCTTGATCCTACTTTCCAATTTTATTCAACCGAAGTATCACAAACTTAGCCAGGCAAAGGTCAATTGAGAAACATAGTCATGTGGAAACTGAAGATTCTGCATTAGATTACATCAAGTTTTGTGGAGTTTAGAACGGGGACGCATCCAGTCTGAAATTTCAATATTGATCTCCTCAACTCTTTCCAGTTATTGATGCTAAAAGATACATAAAAAGTCTTCCCTAAGGAGGAAATTCATTCTTGTGAATGCTCATTTATTGACGTATTCAACAAATTTATAATCACATACCCTGTAAAATTTTGTTTGGAGATTTGTAGACTTTGCCATTCTTACCTAAACGTTTATATTGGCTACATGAACCTTCTTTGTCATTTTTTTCTTCTAAGGGATGCTAATGTGTAAATACTAATCAACTTATATGGTTTTTCTTGTAAATCAGAATCAGGTTGGTTTAGTTTTAATCTTTTACCAAGTTTCTTTATTCCGTTAGAATGAGAAATTTGTAAAAGATACATATGATAGAAATAATCCATTAATGCTACCCTGCTCTTCCTATTAACGGCATGTACAGTTAAAGGCCGCAATCTAAATTATCATGCAGTAAAAGTTTTGAGAAGATTGAGAGATGCTGAATTCATATGATCAACCTCAATTTAACCATGAGTATTATATGATTTTTAAATGATTCTTGTTTGTGTAATAAATTTTTTTTTTGGCCTATTTTGCACCTTTTTTTTTACTTTTTTCTATGCTACTGGGACATTTTTTCCCACTTTTTGCACGTCTAATTCACTCAATTCTATTTTTTAATTTGTTTTTCATCAACAGCTGCCATCACCGTCGGTTGTTTACTGTTAATTTTTTGCCTTGCTTTATAGTTTTATGTCATCCATTTTATATTTCTCATCTTTTCAGAACTCAACTTAGCTATAAGCATTTTTTTCTCACCAAAATATGGATCCATAAAATATAGTAGGATTAGTGTCGTTAATTTCTGTGTTGTTATTTTTGTGGTCAAGCATTTTAGTGATTCTAACTATAAACTAGTGATGCTTTTATATTTTAGTGAAGTGAAAATGGATTTAACCTTAGTCATGATTTGGTATTTTGGTAAGGATGAATAGGAAATTTAGAAATCATAGAAGTCGAAAGTTAGTAGGTATTTTCTTCTTGTTATCACTTGGTTGATGTCTATCTTATTACGACCATCATTTTTCTTTCGAGACTGGTGTGTGCTTTGGGCATGGTATATGTATGTTTTTTCATACATTTTTGTTGGCATTTAATGTTTTAATATCCATAAGAAAATGAATTAGAAAAGAAATGTCTGGATATATTGTTTAGCTTAATTTTCGTTGTATTAAGGTCAATGCTCTGTTCAACTCATCGCTATCGTATTTTAATTACTATTTCTCAATTGCTATTTGTATGTTTCATTATTTGTAGGTATCTAGTTGTTTAAATTGTGGTGGTAGTGGGAAGGTCACAACTGATCATTGCAAAATGTGCAATGGTGAGGGCAAATTACAAATCAAGCGGAGTGTCAAAGTAGATATTCCTGCAGGTGTTGTTGATGGATCCACCATTATAATTAAGGGTGAAGGAAGCTCAGATAAAAAAAGGTATGCCTCTAGAAATGTTTATAGTTGTGATACATTCTTTTAGTTGTTATGGGCTCCCTCCATTATAGGTTTGTTATATTGGCCATGTTAATTATAGTTGATATATAACAGGGCATTACTAAGTATATTAATTAAATTGATATTTGTAAATTCAAAATCGAGCCAACAACTTAAGCGATTGCCAATTGGATCTAGGTTGGGACTTTTTATATGGTTAACCAATTCAAACTTTTGTCTGCCTCTTGGATGTAAACTTATGCATGGGTTGAATTGCCATTAAACTTCATATGTTTGCTAGATAGTCTTATATTTGAATTTGTTGTTATTTGATTTCATATCAATTGTAAGATGTTTTGGTGTATATGTTTAATAGATGTTCTTCTTTATTTTTAGTTGGATGTGCTAAAGATATTATAACTTTTGTAGCTAATTATTTTTAGCCATGTTGATCTGGCATCATAAGTTTGTTTCTTATGCAGGGGTATTGTTGGTGAGCTTTATCTCTTCATTCACATCATCGAGAAACCAGGAATCAGAAGGGAGGGTCTTAATTTGTATTCAGATATTAGTATTGACTATATAGAAGCAATATTGGGAACTACAATTATGGTAATTTTTAGAAGCTAATACAATTAACCTTTGTTCATCATATGGGGTTTCTTTTTCTTATAGCAACGGATTTTGAGTTTTTTCTCCACTAAGTTTGATATCGCCTTGGAAACATTTAAGTATAGTCAATTTGAATTTCATTTTATGTTCATGAAGTTATTTTGACATGTGTTAATAAAATAGAAATGTTTTTTTTCTTTGGAATGCTAAGCGATAAATCATGAAGTATGTGATTCAAAACCATGATTTTTTAGAAGCAATTTTCTCCTAAAACCACTTAGCCACATATCATTTCGTAACTAATGCTTCTTTTTCTATATTCCTATTTATATTCATTGTGGTTTTTCTTTAAAAAATTGTGCAATGATCTCATAAATCTTTTGTCGAGTCAATTAGTGAGACTATATAACAAAAATTCAACTTGTGTAATTTTACTTTTTTTCATTCTTGTTCTAAGGGGTTCATGAACTTTTATTGGTTGACTGCTAGTGGAGTTAGATTATTGATAGGGGGTGTCAATGGAGTTTCTATGCTTTATACCAACCTTTTTGAATTGATGATTATGATGCCCGTTTTTGTTTTCTTTTTTCAAAATAATTGTCTTTGTTTTATCCTTTTAGTCTTAGCTTTGTTAATTTTGTTTTTTTGTTTTAGTGTTATTATTTTTGCCGTACTTATTTTGATTATTTTATACACATGTCTATGGATCCTATTCTACAATTAGGATGCCTGGTTGTAATGATATATTTAGTTTTGGCCAATGAATCGTTGTCTTTTACATGGAAAGGGTCAGTGAAGTTTCTATGCTTTATACCAACCTTTTCGAATTGATGATTATGATGCCCATTTTTGTTTTCTTTTTTCAAAAAAGAATGTCGTTGTTTTATCCTTGTAGTCGTAGCTTCGTTACTTTTGTTTTTTGTTTTAGTGCTATTATTTTTGCCATGCTTATTTTGATTATTTTATAGACATGTCTTTGGATCCTATTCTACAATTTGGATGCTTGGTTGTAATGATAAANACTCAACACAACACTTGTCTATTACTTAAAATAAATATTTATTTGTCTCTTTGTCAGGAGTCTCTTGCACGTCCTGTTGAGTCATCATTAATACTCTACTTTGAATCACCTACCTTGGTTACTGCTGTAACTGTATGGTCCTTGCCACGCTGTTATGTGGTTTATTTAGTGAAGTTCAAGTTGTTGAAGAAAACCTTAATTGTTTTTTTGTTGAACTTTTCTATATTGGAAATTGATTATAGTCATACTTTGCTGATTATCTTCATAATGTATGCTCAGTACTCTAAGCCAATCCTGTAGCAAACGAGCTTGATCCTACTTTCCAATTTTATTCAACCGAAGTATCACAAACTTAGCCAGGCAAAGGTCAATTGAGAAACATAGTCATGTGGAAACTGAAGATTCTGCATTAGATTACATCAAGTTTTGTGGAGTTTAGAACGGGGACGCATCCAGTCTGAAATTTCAATATTGATCTCCTCAACTCTTTCCAGTTATTGATGCTAAAAGATACATAAAAAGTCTTCCCTAAGGAGGAAATTCATTCTTGTGAATGCTCATTTATTGACGTATTCAACAAATTTATAATCACATACCCTGTAAAATTTTGTTTGGAGATTTGTAGACTTTGCCATTCTTACCTAAACGTTTATATTGGCTACATGAACCTTCTTTGTCATTTTTTTCTTCTAAGGGATGCTAATGTGTAAATACTAATCAACTTATATGGTTTTTCTTGTAAATCAGAATCAGGTTGGTTTAGTTTTAATCTTTTACCAAGTTTCTTTATTCCGTTAGAATGAGAAATTTGTAAAAGATACATATGATAGAAATAATCCATTAATGCTACCCTGCTCTTCCTATTAACGGCATGTACAGTTAAAGGCCGCAATCTAAATTATCATGCAGTAAAAGTTTTGAGAAGATTGAGAGATGCTGAATTCATATGATCAACCTCAATTTAACCATGAGTATTATATGATTTTTAAATGATTCTTGTTTGTGTAATAAATTTTTTTTTGGCCTATTTTGCACCTTTTATTTTTACTTTTTTCTATGCTACTGGGACATTTTTTCCCACTTTTTGCATGTCTAAATCACTCAATTCTATTTTTTAATTTGTTTTTCATCAACAGCTGCTATCAACGTCGGTTGTTTACTGTTAATTTTTCNTCAACCTCAATTTAACCATGAGTATTATATGATTTTTAAATGATTCTTGTTTGTGTAATAAATTTTTTTTTTGGCCTATTTTGCACCTTTTTTTTTACTTTTTTCTATGCTACTGGGACATTTTTTCCCACTTTTTGCACGTCTAATTCACTCAATTCTATTTTTTAATTTGTTTTTCATCAACAGCTGCCATCACCGTCGGTTGTTTACTGTTAATTTTTTGCCTTGCTTTATAGTTTTATGTCATCCATTTTATATTTCTCATCTTTTCAGAACTCAACTTAGCTATAAGCATTTTTTTCTCACCAAAATATGGATCCATAAAATATAGTAGGATTAGTGTCGTTAATTTCTGTGTTGTTATTTTTGTGGTCAAGCATTTTAGTGATTCTAACTATAAACTAGTGATGCTTTTATATTTTAGTGAAGTGAAAATGGATTTAACCTTAGTCATGATTTGGTATTTTGGTAAGGATGAATAGGAAATTTAGAAATCATAGAAGTCGAAAGTTAGTAGGTATTTTCTTCTTGTTATCACTTGGTTGATGTCTATCTTATTACGACCATCATTTTTCTTTCGAGACTGGNAATGGATTTAACCTTAGTCATGATTTGGTATTTTGGTAAGGATGAATAGGAAATTTAGAAATCATAGAAGTCAAAAATTAGTAGGTATTTTCTTCTTGTTATCACTTGGTTGATGTGTATCTTATTACGACCATCATTTTTCTTTCGAGACTGGTGTGTGCTTTGGGCATGGTATATGTATGTTTTTTCATACATTTTTGTTGGCATTTAATGTTTTAATATCCATAAGAAAATGAATTAGAAAAGAAATGTCTGGATATATTGTTTAGCTTAATTTTCGTTGTATTAAGGTCAATGCTCTGTTCAACTCATCGCTATCGTATTTTAATTACTATTTCTCAATTGCTATTTGTATGTTTCATTATTTGTAGGTATCTAGTTGTTTAAATTGTGGTGGTAGTGGGAAGGTCACAACTGATCATTGCAAAATGTGCAATGGTGAGGGCAAATTACAAATCAAGCGGAGTGTCAAAGTAGATATTCCTGCAGGTGTTGTTGATGGATCCACCATTATAATTAAGGGTGAAGGAAGCTCAGATAAAAAAAGGTATGCCTCTAGAAATGTTTATAGTTGTGATACATTCTTTTAGTTGTTATGGGCTCCCTCCATTATAGGTTTGTTATATTGGCCATGTTAATTATAGTTGATATATAACAGGGCATTACTAAGTATATTAATTAAATTGATATTTGTAAATTCAAAATCGAGCCAACAACTTAAGCGATTGCCAATTGGATCTAGGTTGGGACTTTTTATATGGTTAACCAATTCAAACTTTTGTCTGCCTCTTGGATGTAAACTTATGCATGGGTTGAATTGCCATTAAACTTCATATGTTTGCTAGATAGTCTTATATTTGAATTTGTTGTTATTTGATTTCATATCAATTGTAAGATGTTTTGGTGTATATGTTTAATAGATGTTCTTCTTTATTTTTAGTTGGATGTGCTAAAGATATTATAACTTTTGTAGCTAATTATTTTTAGCCATGTTGATCTGGCATCATAAGTTTGTTTCTTATGCAGGGGTATTGTTGGTGAGCTTTATCTCTTCATTCACATCATCGAGAAACCAGGAATCAGAAGGGAGGGTCTTAATTTGTATTCAGATATTAGTATTGACTATATAGAAGCAATATTGGGAACTACAATTATGGTAATTTTTAGAAGCTAATACAATTAACCTTTGTTCATCATATGGGGTTTCTTTTTCTTATAGCAACGGATTTTGAGTTTTTTCTCCACTAAGTTTGATATCGCCTTGGAAACATTTACGTATAGTCAATTTGACTTTCATTTTATGATCATGAAGTTATTTTGACATGTGTTAATAAAATAGAAGTGTTTTTTTGTTTGGAATGCTAAGCGATAAATCATGAAGTATGTGATTCAAAACCATGATTTTTTAGAAGCAATTTTCTCCTAAAACCACTTAGCCACATATTATTTCGTAACTAATGCTTCTCTTTCTATATTCCTATTTATATTCATTGTGGTTTTTCTTTAAAAAATTGTGCAATGATCTCATAAATCTTTTGTCGAGTCAATTAGTGAGACTATATAGTGAGACTATATTACAAAAATTCAACTTGTGTAATTTTACTTTTTTTCATTCTTGTTCTAAGGGGTTCATGAACTTTTATTGGTTGACTGCTAGTGGAGTTAGATTATTGATAGGGGGTGTCAATGGAGTTTCTATGCTTTATACCAACCTTTTTGAATTGATGATTATGATGCCCGTTTTTGTTTTCTTTTCTCAAAATAATTGTCTTTGTTTTATCCTTTTAGTCTTAGCTTTGTTAATTTTGTTTTTTGTTTTAGTGTTATTATTTTTGCCGTACTTATTTTGATTATTTTATACACATGTCTATGGATCCTATTCTACAATTAGGATGCCTAGTTGTAATGATATATTTAGTTTTGGCCAATGAATCGTTGTCTTTTACATGGAGGGGGTCAGTGAAGTTTCTATGCTTTATACCAACCTTTTTGAATTGATGATTATGATGCCCATTTTTGTTTTCTTTTTTCAAAAATGAATGTCTTTGTTTTATCCTTTTAGTCGTAGCTTCGTTACTTTTGTTTTTTGTTTTAGTGCTATTATTTTTGCCGTACTTATTTTGATTATTTTATACACATGTCTATGGATCCTATTCTACAATTTGGATGCTTGGTTGTAATGATAACTT
>JXCR01031857.1:68039-87016 GCA_002079205.1 Phalaenopsis hybrid cultivar | reverse complement strand
TGTGTGTGTGTGTGTGTGTGTGTGTGTGTGTGTGTGTGTGTGTGTGTGTGTGTGTGTGCAATGCGATGTATGCGATTATACGATTAATTTCCTTAATAGTTATTCTTAATTTGCAACAAAGCCAAAAACTTGATCCAAAGCAAAAGCTACGTAAATCTTTCACTATGAAGCAAATAAGAATACAGTTATAATATTTCAATATGGGATACTACGCAAGTATATGTATCATTATCAAGTAATATAGAACTTTCTAATTAAGCCCGAAATATCAATCCCACAGGGAGGACTGATTTTAGATAACAAAATTTTACTTAGCAATATATTCTTAAACTTAAGATGCTAAAATAGGAATGAAAGTTCTATTCTTTTTGTAATTTTTGATAATTAAAAATAAAGTTAGCAACTAATTAACTTAACTAGAATACTTGTCAGATGAAGGCAATATTAATAAAATATATTTTTCCTTATTATGAATCAGTGATAAATATAGAAATTCTATTGTGGAAGTATGTTAAATGTGTTATGCTAAATACGAGCAATAATATTCTTTACCCTTACAAGAGATGCTATAAAGAGCATTCATTAATCTATATTTTGAATAGTCTTGAAGACCGGCTAGGCAACGAAGATACTAGCTCTCACTCTAGAGTTCCATCTTCTCCCTCCACTTGGGGCTAACATCTCATATCAAAACCTAAAACTATAAATCAAATTGGAGGTTTTAGCCTGTCACTCTAAAGTCCTCTAATTCTACACTCTTTAAAATATATTTCCCTATTTATTTGCACTCAACACCATGAACTACATTCTCATTCATGAAATAAATTGGTGATACCAACCATTTGTTGACTGAGATAATACCATATCGGATCTTACATGTTCTCACAACAGGTATTAACATCTTAATTGGCCAAATAAAAAAAAAAGAAGTGTAAGGTTTCAAATCATCACAACTTCTTCCAACATTTAAGTCTAATACTTCACACAACTCCTTTAAATACTTAATCACTTATCATTTTATGGAATAAGATAAAGAAAAATACTCAGAGTTCATGGAGAAAGAACAACCACACACGAGTTGAAAAGTAGAAATCATGCACACAAATAAGAAATCTAGTTTAAAACCATGTGTAGACACAAATATAAACACTTATCCACCAAATGTCTTGAAGTTCCTTAGAATTCTCTTCCTTCTCTCTCAATACAAACTAACACTCAAAATAAAATAAAATAAAATAAAGGTGGTCGGCAGTGACGGCGATGGGCTATAAAGTTTGATGGACGGCTGGCGTGGCGACTGACTTTTATGATCCAATTCTTCTTTAATAAGAATTCAAAATATTCCTTGGTGTCTCTTCAAAAAGGTGTCTCCATTCATTAAATCTTTTAAAAGTTGCCTTCTCAAAAGCGAATTGAATGAATTTTTGTATCCATGGGCTTCTTCCCACGTATTTATCAAGGGTTGCTTCAAACACATCTTCAAAAATCCGCTCAAATTGAAGAATTCATCAAGTAACTACTTCTGGCGCTTAAGCGCGGGGTACCTGGTGCTTAGGCGCCCTAGTTCATTTTTGCACCTTTCTTCATTTTTGCTCCAAATTTGACCCTTTTTCATGTCTTTTAGTATTTTTCATCCATTTGATTGTACTTGTAAGAAAAAACACACAAATTCCTTTAAATAAAGCGCAATATCACAAAAATAGGTATAAAAATGTGTATAAAAACATTATATATTTTATGTCTATCAAAATTTGTCAAACTTAAGATGTTACTTGTCCTTAAGTGACCTTTCAATCTTTAAAAACCAACATAAATAGATAATGTATATGAGTTTCTTTAGGAGTTACTAAGATTTTTATGTAGAAATATAGTAGTCCAATCTAGGAAAAATATTAGCAAACGAGACCAACTTAAAGTTTAGGAAAATTTAATGTTAAGAAATATGAAAATAGAGTTCCTATCTAATTCAGAAATATTGCAGATTTTTCAAATATAGAGTTTAGGCATTTTATCATCTCCACTTAAAAAGTTTTTATTAAGCATAATTTTACTCACTCTATTATATTCTTAAGCTTAAGAGTTTCTCAAGTTTTATACTTAAAAAAGATCACATGTGGAACCAATTTTTGATTAGGCACTAATCCTCATGCTTCTCCTCCTTTTTTCAACTTTTTCTTTTATTTTTCTTTTCTTTTTCTTTTCTTCCTTTTTTTTTCTTTTTTAAGGCAAGGATTATTATATCTGGATAGGTTTTTATTGATTTTAAATTTCCATCTTCATTTCCTAAAGCAAAGAGTTGATATTTTTCTTTCACTTGAAAACATAATAATAGTTTGGAAAATTAATATCAATAAAGGAAATTTAAGTTTTGCAAATAAAAGGCCTAACTTTCTAACTTTTTTAAAAATACAAATTTTTTACTAAAGATAGTTACCCAATACTTAGCATTTTCCACACAAAAAAAATTTTAACTAAGCTTTTTTATATTACAATAAATTTTAACTAAATTTTCTTACTCATTTCTAAAGTCAAAATTTTACTTCTCTAATATAACTTCATGTACATAATTATTTTTCAAATCGAAATCAAATTTATCTAAAATACATTTGAGAACAAATAAACTTTTAAGTTTCTTTAAAATTTTTCATCCCCCTAAACTTAAATTTTTAATAGAATTAAAATATTTTAGCATCATATATAAATAAGCAGGAATGAAAACTAACTATAACATACTTGCAAATAATTTTATATCCTAAATATGCAAGTACAAAAATTAAAAGCAGGAGTAAAAATTTAATTGATCAAATTTTCTTTTACTTAAAATACAGAGATTCATCAGACTTTTATGCAGTGGAGTATAACATAAAAGTAAATAAAGACACTAACAAACATACATGACTACAACATAAAGAAAAATAACTGATAGTAAATTGAAAAGTTTAAACATGCAGCTTTAAGTAACAAGTTAGCTAAATTTTAAACCTTCATAAGATTCTAGAATTAAGTTCAACAAACACTAAATAAATACATTAAACAACACAATTAAAACAACTACCCCCAATAAAACATACTAGCCAAACACAAAAATTCAAATGCATCAAAGTAGGTGTACGAAACAAAACACAACATAACAAAAACTAATAGTCTCTGCAATCTAGCTGAATACATCACAAAAAAGTACAGAATACCCGCACCATCCACAGTTCATAACAATACAAAAACTAAAAACGTAAAATATAACTAAAGATCCCAACTAATCACCACCCTCTTCTTCATCACTATCATCACTACGTCAAGCAGTTGTAGACTCATATGATGGATATCTGGGATACTGAGGAAATACTCATCCCTATTACCTTTGTTGAGATGCTCCATAGCTAAGGTGTATTCCTCCTAAGGTGTATTCCTCCTCATATTCACTTCGTCTCTTCATATACCCATTCATAAGCTCTAAAAAATTCTCTAAAGTTAATGCCTTATCCGCAGAGATGTTGACGTTGTCATAAATTCTCTGTAATAACTGAGTTTGAGAATCATAACCAGAAGTCTGACCTCGTGATGTAGAAGCATGTGAAGTAGAAGCTCGTGAAGTAGAGGCAGTAGAACTACTAGAGAATCCACCCTTCCAACCAAAAATAGAATGATGTGAATAAGTCTTCGCATTCAAACTGTTAATGGGCTTCAGTGGCTATAAGATCTCCTCCCAGCTGTCGTATTTAACACTGGCCAACTCGCATAAAGAAAAGATCAAGGATGCACCCAAACCTGCAGTAGTAGCAGCAACGACATAACTGGTAATAACTCCATAAATCAATCCTCCAATATCAATTGGCTTGGACTGCTGAATACAATAGTTCAAATTTACTCTCTCTCGAGTCACTTCACTCAAATGATTTGTAGGCAGCAGACGAGCAGAAATAAAATAATCCCATGCTATTGCAATGGCATCCAACTTTGAAGTAGAAAAGTTTACTCTTCTTTCATTTGTATTCTTCCATAACCCTCTCCGAGCAGTCAAAGATGAAATAATCTCGTCTAGCTCGTCCTCAGTAGGACTATAGTTTGAATAAAAACATAAAGTAATCGAGGGCACATGATAAAATTGATTAATTACCTTATGAGAAAATGGTATTGTCTTTTTCCCTCACTATGACTCCTTCCTCATCAGCCTCTGACATATTAGCATAGAACTCTCATATCACAGAAATCGCAGTGACAGCAGAAAAATAACAGAACTGCTCCCACTGGCGGCTAACAATCAACTCTTCTACAGCTTCTCCCGAACTTTTGAACCATCACTAAGGAATTAATGTCCTCCAATGCAGTGCATCGTTATACCAATCTTGAGCTCTCAAACTAACAAATTACTTGAATTGAATGGAGCTTTTCCCTTGCTTCTCCTCATTCTTGGTGCCATTTTCTAAAAAATGTATAAAATTCAAAATTAATTCACCAATTAACTCCAAAACACTAAACTCAACTCCTAAATGCTTAAACTAACAAATCTATGCATTTTCTATCAATTTATCTCAAATTTTTACCATGAATAGTGATTTTTTGGTAGCTCATGAATGTGCTCAAAATACATGGTGAAAATAAAAAATTATTGCATAGAAGTGAAGCTCTTACCTCAAGAAGATCAAATATAACAAATTTAGCTTAAATCCACCAAGAAATCTTCAAAATAGGTGATGCCTTAGCTCCCAATTTATGAAAATTGAGGTAGGAGACGAAGAGAGGTGTGATAATTGTGTTTTTCGGCCAAAAAATTTACTTAAAATCGTTCGCAAATAGGTTTTTGTGAGTAGGCTCTTAAGCAAGAATGGTTTTGCGCTTAGGCACCAGTCTTTCGATTTAGGCAGCGCTTATGCACGGGTTTTGGCGGTTAGGCATCAATGCACAAATTTTGATTTTTTCAATTTAAGTGAAATGCACTCCTAGCCTATTTCAACCAACCCTTTATGGTCTAAGAACATTCTATATACTATTTTCTTCCCTCTTATCCCTTCCCGTACTCAGGATTCACCAATTTAAATTAATTTGATTCAACATCAAATAACACAAAATTTCTCACAAACAAAACATTTAAATTAATTCACGAACGATTGCAAATACTTTCAAATACATAAATTCTCAATCTAAATAATCTCGAATGAGAAAATTCCTAAACATAACACTAGACCTTAATAACATAAAACACACATTAAAACACTTAACATAAACAAACACTACACACATAAACAAACACTAAACACATAAACTCTAAATCATGAACTTAATTCCATTCCCTAGTAGATGGAAGAAATTTAGGCCTATCACTAGTCTCTCCTTCAGCATTTGGAACATATATCTGAAAGAACGGACGATGATTAATAACTCTGGTTGAATCTTCATCAACCTATTTATTCTTCAGATGCATTTCCTTGTCTGCTTCTCTTATAAAACTGGTATGGCTAAATTGCATCTTAAGATTTCCCATATGATCCAGATGTGCGTTAACTTCTATCACTTTTGCTTCATCTGAAGCCACATTAGCTTCAATTTTAGTGATTTTATCTGCTATTCCTTCAATACTAATGGCTAGAATACCATTATATAACTCTTGTGCACTCTGCCTAATAAACTTCTTTCTCATTACCACCTCTTCCTTCAAATCACTCTCTCAAGATGAAATCTTTCAAAAAAATAATTTCACTTAGAATTTAAGGTTTAAAAGAAGGTGTGATGAAATTTATTTTTATTTCCTTCTAATTATAGTCTCTAAACCTCCCCCAAAACTCCTAGGCATGTCTTAGAACTACTCTCATACATTCAAGCCAACCAATTTGAGGTTAGAACTTCTAGAAACCAAATTTCCATTTGTTTTTTAACTGTCGCGCTTAAGCGCTAGTGCTCAATTTAGCACAGGTTAACTTAACATTCAAAAATTCATTCTAACATGTCTAAGTCATCTTTTAAGGTCTTAGAATAATCACTAAATCAATATATAGTCAAAATACTACAAGAATTTTCAAAATCACACACATCAACATAAAAATAAAAACAAAAACACAGATTACTATGGGGTGCCTCCCACAGAGTGCTTGGTTTAACGTCGTCAGCCCGACGTAAACAATGCTTATTCTGGTTTACCTAAAATCAAAAAAATCATTTAATTTAAGTTGATCACCTAAAAAGTAGGATTTCATTCTGTGACCATTCACTTTGAATATTTAATTAGATGTAGGATCTTTGATATCCACAGCTCCATATGGAAAAAATTTCATCACAACAAATGAGCCCATCCACCTGGACTTAAGTATGCCTAAAAATAATCTTAACCTTGCATTATAAAGAAAAACTTGTTGCCCTGACTGAAAATTTTTAGTAAGAACCCTCTGATCATGCCACATATTCATCTTTTCTTTGTAAATCTTAGCACTTTCATAAGATTCATTCATTCTCTCTTTATGCTCATTTAATTGCAATAACCTTTTCACACCAACATCTTTCAAATTGTATTTAAACTCATTAATCACCTAAAATGCTTTATGCTCAAGTTCAACTGGTAAGTGACACATTTTTCTAAATATTAGCATGTATGGGGACATTCCTATATGAGTTAGTCCTATAAGCCCACAAAGGCTAATCAAGTTTAGCTGACCAATCCATTTTAGTTGGATTTACAGATTTTTTCAATATTCTTTTAATTTCACTATTGGATAATTTAGCTAAACCACTTGTCTGAGGATGATAAGAAGTATAAATTCTATGGTTAATATGATATTTCTTTAATAATTTCTCTATTATTGCATTTTTGAAATGACTTCCCCTGTTAGTTATGATTACTCTCGGCATCCTAAATCTACAAAATATATTCGTTCTTAAAAACTTTGCAACGCTTTGAGCATCACATTAAGGTAAAGCAATAGCTTTTATTCATTTAGATACATAGTATACTGCTAAAAATATATTAAAATTTCTGAATGACGGTATAAATGGTCCCATGAAATCGAATCCCCAAACATCAAATATATCAACTTCTAACACATAATTGAGTGGCATCCAATTCCTCCTAGAAATATTTCCTACTCATTGATATCGATCACAAGTTTTGATATAAGCATTAACATCTCTAAAGATTGTAGGCCAATAAAATCTAGATTGTAAACTTTTTTATGTTGTTTTATCAACACCAAAATGTCCCCCAAAATCAGAATTATGATATTTTTGGATAATTTCATAAGTTTCTTCAAAAAGCACACATCTTCAAATAATAAGATCCTTTCCTTTTTTATATAAAAATGGGTCATCCCAAAAATAAGACTTAGCTTTAGATATAAATTTTCTCTTTTGTTGATATGTCATTCTATATGGTATAATATCACTAACAATGAAGTTCACAATATTGGCATATCATGGAACACGCCACTTGTTAACATGGAACAATTATTCATCTGGAAAATGATCATTAATTTCTTCTTTTTAAACAGAGTGGTTTTTCTAATTCAAGCATGGACAAATGATCTGCAATTTGATTCTCAGCTCCCTTCCTATCTACTATTTTAAAGTCAAATTCTTGCAAAAGAAGAACCCATCTTATCAATCTTGGTTTTGCATCATTCTTTTTCATTAAATACTTAATAGTAGAATGATCTGTATGCAATATACATTTAGTTTCAATTAAGTATGATCTAAATTTATCAAAAGCATATACTACTGCTAATAACTCTTTCTTAGTTGTGATATAATTAATTTGTGTTTCATTAAGAGTTCTACTAACATAGTAGATAACTTTAAAAATCTTTTCATGCTTTTGTCCCAAAACAACTCTAATAATATAATAAATAGCATTGCATAATAATTCAAAAGGTTTTTCTCAATCTAGTGAAATAATAACTTGTGTAGTAATTAATTTTTATTTTAATAATTCAAAAGCATTTAGGCACTCTTTGTCAAAATTAAAAATTACAACTTTTTCAAGTAAATGGCATAGAGGCTTAGAAATTTTTGAAAAGTCTTTGATATAATGCAAGTAGAATCCAGCATGTCCTAAAAAACTCCTAATTTCCTTCACACTTTTTGGGAAGGTTAAATTAGCGATCACTTGAATTTTTGCAAAGTCTATTTCCATACCATTTTCTGAAATTTGATGTCCTAAAACTTTTCCTCCTGCTACCATAAGTTGAAATTTTTCCCAATTAAGGACTAAATTTGTTTCTTCATAACGCTTAAAAACTTTTGATAGATGTTCTGAACATGAGTCAAATAAAGTTCCAAACATTGAAAAATCATCCATATAAACTTCAATCCCTTTTTCAATTAAATCAAAAAATAGCCATCACACATCTTCAAAATGTAGCAGGTGCATTACATAAACCAAAGGGCATTCTTCTAAAAGAAAATATAACATAAAGATTGGTAAAAGTTATTTTCTCTTGATCTTCAGGAGCTATTTATATTTGGTGATAACCAGTATATCCATCCAAAAAATAAAAGTATTATGCTCAACTAGTCTATCCAACATTTGATCTAGAAACGGTACTGGAAAATGATCTTTCATTGTGGCGAGATTTAATTTTCTATAATCAATGCATATTTGTCATCCTGTGACTTGTCTTGTCGGTATTAATTCATTATTTTCATTCAAAATAACAATCACTTCTCCTTTCTTAGGAACACAGTTAATTGGACAAACCCATGCACTATGTGAAATAGGGTAGATAATTCCAGCATCTAACCACTTTAAAATTTCTTTCTTAACTACTTCTTTCATAATAGGATTCAATCTCCTTTGAGGATCAGCCGTAGGTTTGCAGTTCTCTTCCATAAGAATTTTATGCATACAAATTGAAGGACTAATTCATTTTATATCAGTAATTGTCCATCCAAAGGCTTTGTTATAACTCTTTAAAGTTCTCATCAAACTCTCTTCTTTTTCTGTAGTTAATTTTGAGGAAATTATAACAGGTAATGTAAAGGAATTGCCTAAAAAGGCATACTTCAATTATTCAGAAAGTAACTTTAACTCAAGCTCAGAGGTTTCTCAATTGATAGACAAAAAGATGTATCTTTTTTTGTTGCATCCAAAACTTCAAAACTTTCTCGAATATAGTTTGAATCTTACTTATATAAATCTTCATACTGATCTAATTCTTCTTCTTGCTTCTGTTCCAACTCTTTCATCTCAAATTTCTTTTCATAAGTTGTTTCAAAATGAAATTCACTTAAATCTCTTATAACATCCATTCTATAGCATTCATCATCCTTACCTTTTGCAGGGTATTTCATTGATTTGAAAATAATAAATGTAATTTCTTGATCATTGACGCACATAGTTAATTCTCATTCTACACATCTATCATTGCTCTTTTTATGGCTAGAATGGTTTCCCCAAAATGATAGGTATCTCCTTATTTTCTGTCATATCTAGCACAATAAAATCAACAAGAAAGATAAATTGATCAACTTTCACTAGGACATCTTCTACAACTCCTTTAGGATATGTTATTGAATGATCTACTAACTGCAGAATTAAAGTAATACGGGTTATTTCTCCTAATCCTAATCTTTTAAATATTGATAATGAGATAAGGTTGATGCTTGCTCCTAAATCACATAAAGCTTTCCCATAAAATCTATCTCCTATTACACATGGAATTTTGAAGCTAACAGAATCTTTAAGCTTTATCAGGAAGCTTTTCCTAAATTATAGCAATGCACTCCTCACTAAGTGTAACAGTCTCTTAATGTTCAAACTTTCTTTTCGTGTTAAGAATATCCTTCTTAAACTTCACATAACCTGGCTTTTGTTTTAGAGCTTCATCTAATGGAATATTAATTGTAAGCTTCTTAAAAATTTCCATAAATTTTGAAAATTGCTTATCCAACCTTTACTGTCGAAGCCTCTAAGGAAATGGAGGTGGTGGTTTTTCCAAATAAACTTTAAGTGGAGAAATAGGTCTCTCTAAACCTTTCAGAGCATCCTCTTTTGGTTCTTCAATCTCTTCTCTCTTCACTTCAGTCTCTTTTAAAACTCAACCTTTCAATTCTCTTCCACTTATGAGTTGAACGACTCTTACTTGCTCTTTATTATGGTCTTTCATATTTATTTGTGTTTTACAAGAAAGTGTTCCTTGGGATCTATTACTTAATAACTTTGTTATTTGTCCCAATTGATTCTCAATATTTCTAATTGTAGCTCCTTGACTTTGTAACTGATTTCTCATTTGTAACACCACTTCTTCTATAGACAACTTCTTCTACTTAAATTATGCATTATTGTTAAAAATTGGAGCATAAGTAGGTCGATAATTACTATTCCCTTGATTGTTTTAGTTTTCCAATGGGTTTACTTGATTGTTCCCCCAATGTTGATTATTACCACCCGAAGCATTGTTCCAGTTAAAGTTGGGATGGTTCTTCCAAACTAATTTATAATAATTTGAATATAGGTTATTTTGCTTATTGTTTATGACATTCAAAGTTTCTAATGATGCTTGAGAATCTACCATTTGGCTTAATGAATTCTCTTCAATCATAGGAATTAGTTGAGAAAAATTCATTCCAAATTGGTCCAACTTCCTTGAAATTGCAGCAACTTGATTTGCTAGCATGGAAAAAGCATTAGTTTCATGAATATTGGCTACTTTCTTGAGATTTAGCCTTTCAGAAGGCCATTGAAAATTATTAGTGGCCATCTCTTCAATTAAAGCATAAGCGTCATAAAATGGATTTGACATCAACGAACCACCATCAACGACATCGATAATAGATCTAAGAGATCCATCTAATCCATTATAAAAAATGAATTATTAAACAATCTGGTATAGCATAGTGTGGACACTTTCTTAAGAGTTCCTTAGATCATTCCCTCACTTCATAAATAGATTCCCCTTCAAACTGATAAAAAGATGTAATATCATTTCTAAGCTTTGCCATTTTTTTTATGGTGGAAAATATTTAACAAGAAATTTTTGAGCTAAATCACTCTAAGTTCTGATAGATCTAGGTGATAACGAATGCAACCATATCTTAGTTTTATCCCTTAGTGAGAAAGGAGATAATCTAAGTCTTATAACATCATCGGATACACCATCATATTTAAATATAGCATAAAATTCTAGAAAATTGGCAAGATGTAAATTTGTATTTTCAGTTGGTGCTCCCCTAAACTGATTATTTGTTACCATTTAGATAATAACAAGTTTAAGCTTAAATGAATTAGCCACTACAGTCGGTTTTTGAATACTACTATGAAGTTAATCCCTCGTAGGGTTTGCATAATCTCTTAAGGGTCTAAACTCTTCAACATTGTGATTATTTTGATCTGCCATTTCTTGAAGATTTTCAGTAATTTTTAATTTTTTAATTTTTTAATAGTTCTTTCTAATTCAGAATCGTAAGGCACAAGTCGTGCAGAACCTGAACTACGCATACATTACTATAAAACACATAAAATAAAATAAAGCAAAATAAAAATACACAAATAAGAACTTAATATAAAAATGACACTACAATATTCCTAAAATAAATCTTATTGTTTAAATAAGACTTTCTAAAAAATTTTGCATTTTAAAACTTATTTTAAAAATTTTTTTGCAAATTATTATTATATTTCTCGTCCTCCCCAGCAACGGGACCAAAAACTTGATCCTAATTTTCTATATATATAGATGTAAAATGCAATGTATGTGATTATATGATTAATTTTCTTAATATTTATTCTTAATTTGCAACAAAGCCAAAAACTTGATCCAAAGCAAAAGCTAGGTAAATCTTTCACTATGAAGTAAATATAAAAGCAGTTATAGTACTTCAATTTGGGATAGTACGCAAGTAAACGTATCGTTATTAAGTAATATAGAACTTTCTAACTAAGTCCTGAATATCGATCATATAGGGACAACTAATTTTAGATAACAAAATTTTACTTAGCAATATATTCATACTTAAACTTAAGATGCTAAAATAGGAATGAAAGTTTGATTTTTTTTTTGTAATTTTTGATGATTGATAATAAAGTAAGCAACTAATTAACTTAACTAAAACACTTGCAAGATAAAGACAATCTTACTAAAATATAATTTTCCTTATTATGAATCGGTGATAAATATTGAAATTTTGTTGTTGAAGTATACTAAATGTGTTGTGTCAAATAGAAGAAATAATATTCTTTATCCTTACTAGAGATGATATAAAGAACATTTGCTAATCTATAGTTTGAATAGTCTTGAAGACCGGCTAGCCAGGGAAGATACTAGCTCTCACCCCAGAGTTCCTTCTTCTCCCTCCACCTTGGGGCTAGCATCTCGTGTCAAAATCTAAAACTATAAATCAAATTGGGGGCTTTAGCCTGTCACTCTAAAGTCCACTAATTCTATACCCTTTAAAATATATTTCCCTATTTATTTACACTCAATCCCATGAACTACATTCTCATTCATGAAATTAATATGTGATTCTAACCATTTATTGACTAAGAGAATACCATCTCAGATCATACATGTTCTCACAACAGGTATTAACACCTTAATTGGCTAAATCAAGAAGTAAATGAAGTGCAAGGTTTCAAATCATCATAATTTCTTCCAACTTTGAAGTTTAATAATTCACACAACTCCTTTAAATACTCAATCACTTTTCATTTTAAGGAAAAAGATAAAGAAAACTGCTCAAAATTCATGGAGAAAACACGTTTACTCATGAGTTTAAAAGTAAAAATCATACACACAAACAAGAAATTTAAATTAAAACCAAGTGCAGACATAAAGATAAACACTTATCTCAAATTCTCTTCACCAAATGTCTTGAAGTTCCATTGAATTCTCTTCCTTCTCTCTCAATACAAACTAACACTCAAAATAAAATAAAACAAAATAAAGGTGGTCGAGGCTGTAATGTTTGAATGATGGCTGGCCTAGTTGCTGGCTTTGATGATCCAAGTCTTCGTTAATAAAAATCCAAAAGGTTCCTTGGTGTCTTATCAAAAAGGTGTCTCCATTTAATGAATCTTCTAGAAATTGTCTCCTCAAAAGCCAATTGTGAATTTTCATGTCCATGGGCTATTTACCATATTTTTATCAAGGGTTGCTTCAATTAACTTTTCAAAAATTTGCTTAAATTAAATAATTCATCAAGTAACTACTTTTGGCGCTTAAGCGCGGGGTGCCTGGAGCTTAGGTGGAGCCTCTGACGCTTAGGCACCCTAGTTCATTTTTGCACCTTTCTTCATTTTTGCTCCAAATTGAACCCCTTTTCACTTTTCTTATCATTTTTCATCCATTTGATTGTAATTGCAAGAAAAACACACAAATAGGCATGACTCCCCTGTATTTTGAAGGAACTCACACTGTTGTTTATGCTTTTTGCTGCTTGACCTTCACTTTATTTATTGGTAGAATCTTAGGATATAAACCATCTTTTCAATCTCACCAAGCTACCTTAACTAAGTTAGTAGGGTATGGATTTTTATACAATAATAATTGCAACACTTTTCTTATAGGATTGATACACGAACTCTTAAAGTGTATAGTATTTGACTTGTACACTTGTGTTATAGAAATGACATACTTCGCAGTAAGTTTTGGCATGTTAATAAGAACAATATGAAAAAAGTAGAAAAAACCCTTATGACCTCAACCGTAATAGAGGAAGAGGAAACCTAAGGAAAAATCTCAAAAACATTCAACTTTTGTACCAAAGCTACCTTCAAATCTCTCCTCTCCCCAAAAGTGTCCTCTTATTCGTGCCCCAACTTCCCCTTTTAAGGAAATAGCAAAAAATCAACATAAAAAACATTTTAAAATAAGATCTGGTGGTTCGATAGCGAGACCACACTTAAAATTTGTGTGGTCACTGATGCACGATTTTTGTGGTGTGTTGTAAATATCTATCAATACTATAATACACACACGACAACACAAATAGTAATATGCAGTTCAATCCCAATAAAAAAAATTTAGATTAAATAATTTTATATTTTAAAATATAAACACAAGTATTCATATCAGTGATGTAATAAAAGGCTCTAATGAAGTCCTAAGTATCAATCCCTCAAGGAGTTGAAAATTCTTATAGTTATAATGTAAAACACAATATTTCAACTATAAAACTTAAGTACGCAAAATGAATCTAAAGTAAAATTACTGTATGCTAAATGAAATGTAGTTAAAAGTACTAGGTTAACTAAGTTATTTGCTAAACTTCAAAAGTAAACTTATTAAGATTAAACAAAGTTTTGTAATGAAGAGTTCAAATTTAAGAAAACATCAATCCCCTTTACAATGAGTTTATGGATTATGAAGTAATTAAAATCATTTAAAATACATATAAAATTGTATTTTCAAAATAGGAGCAATCCTATTATTTATCCTCTAAAAGTGCATAAAGAACATTGACAAATCCAGAGTTTAGTCCCTAAACATGTAGTTATGTTGAGAGGATATTGGTTGCCACTCCAAATCTCTCACTTCTCCCTCCTTTGAGGGCTAACTATCTTGCTTTAGTTTCTAAGAAATTGGACCAAAATGGGGATTTTAGTCTGTCATCATAAAATCTCCAAGTTTGTGCCCATCAAAGTATATTTCTCTATTTAATTGCACTCAATCCCATTGACTACATTCCATGAAATTGAATGTGACTCTTAACTTATTGTAGAAAGCATACTCCTTCTGGATCTTATGTTTCTCGTTAAATTTTAACATTTCAATTGGCCAAATCAAAAAGTAAATGAAGATCATAGTTTGAATCATCAAAATTTATTGATATTTAAAACCTTACATAACAAAATTATTTCTTCGCAAAACTATATCTCATTGTTAGGAGAATCATAAATAAGACTACTCAGAATTCATGAGAAGGATACGATAAAACATAGATTTTATATATAAAAATAAGTTTACAAAACAAAGAAAGGAAATAACTCAACTTATCTCACACGCCTTCTCAAGCAAATCCCTTGAAGTTCCCTTTATACACTTTCTCTCTTTATAATCACACTCAATTCTCTCTTAAAAATGTAATGAAAAAGAAATCTCTCACCTTCTCTCTCCTCATACAATTCTAGAAGAAAATATCTATCACACCAAAACCTCTCTCTCTAACCTCCGCACGCCCCTCCTTTACTCTCTAGACTCTCCTCTCTTTTTTAATTAGGGCCAGCCTTTATTACAAAAAGAATTCAAAGTTCCCTCCTTCTTTCCCAAAAGGTACACCTCTTCACACCAAGAGAGAATTCCCTTCATCTTAGAGACATATCTCTTCATTCAAGAGCCTTTCCAAAGTCTCTAAATGTATTGAATCACTTCATGGGGTGTTTGAATTGATTGGAGCCTTCTAAAACCACTCAAAAATAGTCACCAGCCACCTTAATCTATATTAATTCATCTTTGGTGCTTTTATCACGAACTATGGCGCCACTATATTGAAGTTCTGCGCTGTTCCTTGTATTCTGGCGCCTTTGGCACCAGCTCTCTGTATAATGGCGCCTCAGGCACCAGGATGCTGAAAAACTCCATTTTGACTCCAAATTTCCTCTTTTTTTGGTACATTTTGCTCAAAATGCTTAAAATTGATATACCGATAATAAATTATGAAAATACCCTTCTTTAAAGGTCAATCTCACATAATTTAAGCATAAAATGTATGCATAAAATTGCATATTATTTTGGTGTATCAATCACGCACAAAACTAGTGCAGTTACACTAGTTCTTGTGTGGTCTTGCCCAGATCTAGTGTGGTCAAGCCCAAATCTGGTGTGATTATACCTAACAACACTATTTTATGTGTCTTGACTCCATTTCAACACAAACAACCTTCTACAGCATAAGTCATGATAAATGAGGTGAAATAAAAAGTAAAAGAGAATAATAACATACAGGTAAAAGCACATAAAATTACTCATGTCAAAACCCTCAAAATTATCTCATTACTTGCCCTCAAATAATCTCATGGCTCAGATGGTATCCCATGAGAATAATAAGTACTTTGGTAGGTTTCTAAGGATTCATCTTATTTATCAAAGTGTAATAAAAGTGTTTAACTGCCACATTAGGATCAGTTATCTTTAATGATTAATTACTAAAATTTTTCTTTAATTCTTTTCATTCTGTCCTTATGAAATCCCACTTAAATTAGTGTTATTTAAAATATCTTTCACTAACTTTTAATATCCTTAAAATAGTTTCAGTGAATTTAGCCAACTTAATATTTTATAACTTTTATCCTTTTAAGAAAATTTTAAGGGCTTATTAAAGATTCATGAAAAACTTTATCACTTAACTTCCACTAACACCCTCCGAGTTTCCCTTTTTATTGGATTTCGTATTGCTAACCTCAAGCTTCTTCTGAAGGCCTTTTAGTTCTTTACTTTATCATCTTTTTTTTTCCTTTCTATTTCTTTTACTTTTCCTTCTTAGACTTACTATATCTTGTTGGTAACTTTTTTTCTTTTCTAATTTTACATATTATGAAGGGTTGTGTTCCTTAAATAATAAATCTAAATAATGATAATTTTCACGCCTTTAGGTTATATTTTTCTGTTAAAAATTATTTTAACATTAAATTAGTTAAAATTAACTGAAAAAGATTTATTGGTTTGCTATTTGCTATTTAAATTACACTCTTTTAATAATCTATATATTTTCTTAAGAAAGATTGAAGTTGTTAAGTTCGGAACCTTACTACTTAACTGTTGACTTCACTTTTGGTTGAGGTATAGTCTTTCCTCTTTAGTAGCTTAGGGTCTAGCTATAGGACTTTCCTGTTCACTATTCCTAGAAAACTAGAAAGGAACCCTCACTATTAGAAATTCTAAACTCTTCTGTGCTCAACTTGAAGTTCCAAATACTTGTCCTGACCTCTAACACTTAGTAGGTGAGGCTAATATAGAGGAGCTCAAGCAGAGTCTCCATAGGACTACTTGACCTTAGGGTTGATCCTGGATGTTGGTTTGAGATAGTTCACCCACTTACACTCACTGTCATCACTTTCACCCCCATTCAATCACAACCCTAAACTCAAACTTGTTGACTTTAATCCCGTGATTCTTTGGGAAACTCATGTAGATGGTCCCCTGGGCCCACTAGCCCTATGGTAGGGTTTAGATAAGACCCGTACATAGAGAACCCAAATGAAGATTCCATTGGTCCATAACTCAAATAAGCACCTCAATTTATCCAAAATACCCAACTCAGCCTTTTGTTCCCGAAACCAATTTGGACTCTTTAATTGAACTCAATTTGATCCCAATTGCCCTCAATTTCAATTCTAAATTCAAATTTATCATGATCAAACTCAATTCAAACTAAGTCCAAGCCCAATTGACCGACATTTGAATCCAATTTTAACCCAAATCTAAAACCACCAATTTTGCTACAATTTAGCCATGTCTCCAAATGTCACTTAACTAAATACCCAAACTCCAAAATTGATGCCCAATTAATCTTGAAAACACTTCAGGACATTCCCTTAAACCATTTTCAACTATCAATTTGGACTTAACCCAACTCTAGCCCAACCTAAACCTAAGACTAACCCAACATACCCAAATTGATAAAATGCCTAAAATCCCTCAAATTGACCCTTCAAATCAATTCAAAATCACTCTGAATATTTTCTACACCTCTTATGACAACCATCTACACCATCTTCATCAATCAATTGAGCTCAAACCAAATTTTGATGAAAATCAAATTTGACGCGTTGTTTGACCTGATCGTCGATGAGGTTGTCCAAATGAATTTGAATGATAAAACGGACCGTGTCAGCACTTTTAGAATGTTGAAATTACCTATGGAGGACACCCATTTTGATATGGTTACGTGCACGCACGAGTTAGAGAGTTTTACATATTAAATATTATAAAATAATAAAAAAAATCTCTATTTTTTTCCAATAAATCCCTAATCACTAAATCTCTCGTTCACGCCTCATCCCCATCCCGTTTGCAAGCTCAACAAATCCTTCCCATCCCATTCATGTGTAGCCCAGTTCCATACGTGATCCTATCTTTTGCGATATGCCTGCTCCTCTGCCCTACTCGAGTCGCGACCCTCTTTCTCTCGCCATTTCCTAGTTGCACGTGACAGATCCCTATCCCATCGATGAACCCTATCCAGGCATTTTTCGCCATTTCTCCCACCTCCCTCGACTTTGGTTCACCACAAGTAAGTGTAGGCTTTCTCCTCTATTCTTGGCTCTAAAAGCCTCTCTTGGGGAGGGATTTAGGCGTTGGCCAAAAATTTTCTAAAAAAAGGGGAAGGCGTTGCTGAAATTTTGTGGAGTGTACTTCTTGTTGAATTTCTGTCTCGAGGCTTTCTTTTCCCTTCCCTTTGCTAGCACGCATTTGGAGGTAAATGAGTTCTGTATGAGTTTTACCATAAAATACATTTATGTGTATATATCAAAAAGATTGACTGAAGGAAGCTTCATCCTTTTTCTCGAGCTTAAGTAGTTTTGATATATCATTTATGTGATTCTAAGAGCTTTCCTTTTTCTTTCTTTCTTGAATTAACAATGGGTTTCAAGTGTTGTTTTCACTGATTACCATGACCTTAGGTTTTGATTTTTCTTGCTACTTGCCCTTGATTTCAAGGTTTCAAACCAAATGGAAAGTGTAGCGGATGAAGATTTGAGACATTTGCCACTTCCTTAGGTTATCGAAGCATTAGATTGTTTCTTTTTGATGAGTTACAAGAATAAGGTTAAGTATTTCCTTGAGTAGTAATATTTATACATACCTTTATAGCCTATGTTTTCAAGGTCGTTAAAAGATAAAAGCAACATGAATATGCTAGATTTTGCAATATAGTGGGAAGGCTTCATAAGGTTGTTTTGTACACCGTTTGTTTAATATAAGGCATTTTTCTCGATATCTTTTCTATATCTTTATTTTGTATGAATGATACCAAGGTTTAGGAATGCCATTCAATATATATATATATATATATATATATATATATATATATATATATATATATATATATATATATATATA
>JXCR01031857.1:19200-67879 GCA_002079205.1 Phalaenopsis hybrid cultivar | reverse complement strand
ATAATAATAATAATAATAATAATAGTTATAATAAATGTGGTGTTACATTTGTGAATACATGAGAGTTGGGTGCTATGTTTGTAAATGAAACTTTTTTTTTTGGTGAAATTGTATTGAAAGATGAGGCATTGGTTATTCTTTTATCAATAAACGATTTATTTGGCAACGAGAAAGAGAAACCAATACACATTGCAATTGTGGTAGAATCATAAGCATCAATATACATATGAAAACTCATATAGTTGGTCGAGGAGACAAAAGAGTGGAAAGAAATGGGAAATCTGAAATTGTGCATAATTTGACTTGCTAAAATTGAAAACATTGGTATGTTTCGTTGTGAAAAATATGGGATGTTTCATTGGTTTTTTTTTATTAATCTAAAATTATGTAGGTCAGTTTATGCGATTGGAGATTCGTTTGGTTTGGCTTTCTGGAAAATCTGAAAGTTGACAGCTTTATGTGCGAAAATTTTGAAATTTTTATGAATTGGCATTATGTAAAATTTGAAGTTGCGCAGGTTGATTTATGTGAGTCAGGTTTATTTTCCTTTCTTTGGGCCGGTTTGAGCATCATTTTGAAAAAAAGTATTTTTGGTGTCATTTTAATGTGATTTTAGAAGTCCTTGCAGTTTCGTGTAGCTACAGTTTTGGCCTTGTAGTGGCTCGGTTTTGGCCTTGTAGTGGCTCAATTTTGGCCTTACGGTGGCTCGATTTTGGCCTTGCGGCGGCTGCAGTTTTGACCTTGTGATGGCTGTAGTGTTGGCCTTGTAGTGTGATACACCTACAATATTTAGTATTTTTAGACACAATTTTATACCTATTTTTGAGATATGACGCTTAAATAGAAGGTATATTTGTGTTTTTCTTACAGATACAAGTAAAAATGGAGAAAATGCTTAACTCAGTGAAAAAGGATCAAAATTGGAGTAAAAATATGAAAAATTGTGAAAAAGAGTTTTGGCGCCTAAGCGTCGGTTAAACAGAGAAGCTCGTGCCTAAGCGCCGAGACCCCGAGCTTAAACGCCAATGGAACTTACTAGACGAGTAAAATTGATTTTCATAAATTTTGAAGAGGTTTTTGAGGCACCCTTTGGCTTAATAGGTGGTTGTAACCACCATGGACGAAAATTATCATGAAAGGATGCATCTCTTGAGTAAATACATCGAATCAATNTTGGCACTAAAATAATTTTTTAATAATTAAAATATAACTTAAAAAATTATAAAAATTATTTTTTTGAGTGTTTTGTGATCAGGGGTATTTTCTATAAAAAATGGAGTTTAAAATAAAAATTTGATTTTTAACCTATTTTAAATATTTAAATAATTAAAAATCCATAAAAATTAAAAAAAACAATAAAATTCATGGAAATATTTTAAATTGCTTCCTAAGCATTTAGGAATAATTAGAATATTTTTCCTGATTTTTTAAATAAAGATACTGAATTTCAAAGCGTAAAAATAATTTTTAAAGGCTAAAAATGGGTTTTCAATAAGAATAATTCCAATAAATTAAATAAAACTCAGAAAAATTTAAAATTTTCTCCTATGGGTTTTCTTACCTCAAGAAGATTTTTCAAAAATACAAAACTTAATTCTCCCCATTTAAAATATTTTATATTTAATAAATACCCCAGAAATTAAAATGATTCTTAAAATTCAAATAAAACTTTAAAAAACATGAAATTTGGTACAAAGTTTTCTTTGATCTAGTTCTACCTCTAATAAAAATTTGAAGGGATTAGAATTTACTTTGGTCAAGTTAGAAATTTTCTTTGAAAAATCCTATTTTTTGCATGAAAATAATTATATAAATTAAATTAAATTTTCAAAAAACACATTTTCTCCTCTAATGTCTTAATTGACCCATGAGTGAGGTAGGACTAAATTTTGAAAAATCACATTTTCTCCTCTGATGTCTTAATCGACCCATGAATGAGGTAGGAGAAAATTAAAAATCACATTTTCTCCTCTGATGTCTCAATTGACCCATGAATGAGGTAGGATAAAAAATAAAATTAAATTTTTAAAAATCATATTTTCTCCTCTGATGTTTCAATTGACCCATGAATGAGGTAGGATAAAAATTTCAAAGTACACATTTTCTCCTCTGATGTCTCAATTGACCCATGAATGAAATAGGATAAAAATTTCAAAGTCATTGGAATTGAATTTGACAAATTATGAAGTGTTAGAGCCTTAGGGGAAAATGTGTAATTTTGGAAAATTAGCCTTAATTAACATTTAGGCTTAATTTAAGGAGGGAAATGGGCAACCTCTAATCTTAATTTGGATGTTTGAAACACAATAGGTTAATTGGTAGAAACCAGCCTCACTTTCTTAATTGAAAGGATAAGTTAATAAATTTCTAAATTATTAAAATTTTGTTTGAAACACAAAAGGTTAATTGGTAGAAACCAACCTCACTTTCTTAATTGAAAAGATAAGCTAATAAATTTCTAAATTATTAAAATTTGGAAGTTAATTAAAATAAAATGAACCCAGGGCTTAGGGGTATGACTTTTGACAGTCAATAATTAATCAATTTAATACCCCTATTTAATTTTCAAATGAAATTCAAATAATGAATTATGACCACCTAAAGCTTAACATTTTCAAAATAAATTAAGACACTCACCTAGGTCTTAAGAGCTTAGTAGTTACTTAAGCTAAATCAAGTTTCATTTAAATGAGATTTAGAAAAGTAAATATCAATTAAAAGTAAGCCATCTTTGAAACACTACAAGCTTAATTAGGACCAAAATTTGGCTAAGTGTTCCAACAGCACTAACTTGCCTCTTTAAGGGTCTTCATCCACATAATCTTAAAAATTAAATTACAGATGATAATTACATTACTCTTAGGGATAATTGAGACATCAATGTTTACTTAGCACTAAGGTTTTTTACAGGATGAATTATTAAGCAACATAATAAGTTTAAAAGAACTTGGGATTTTCCACCAGGAAGCGAGAGAGTAGCAAGCACCTGTTCCTTTCTCTAGATCTATTGGATACCTCGGAGATCTACTAAACTTAATATACTTTATACCGCGACCTTAGATGACTCAATTAGAGCCCTCTTAGCCCAAGTCAATGATGAGGGTAAAGAAAATGCACTCTACTACTTGAGTCGTAGTCTAATACCTACGGAGATAAGGTATCCACCAATTGAGAAGCATTGTCTGGCGTTGATTTTTGCCTCCCAAAAGCTTAGACATTACATGCTTTCTCATAAGATTACCCTAATCTCAAAAGTTAATGTGTTGCAATATCTGATGACCTGACGAACACTCTTCGGACATTTAACAAGATGGTCAATGATCTTATTACAATTTGATATAACTTTTGTTCCTCTTCGTGTTATCAAGGACAGATACTAGTAGACTTTCTCGCTGCACGCCCACTGTCAGTTGGTTCCTCTCTCAATGACGAGTTACCAGATGAGAAAATACTACAAATGGAATTTTCCAGTGTGCAATGCTAGGAAATGTACTTCGATGGCGCTTCGTCAGACAGAAAAGACAAAGAATCAGGCACAGTTATACCAGGCAAAGCAAGAATTGGTTTGATTTTTATCTCGCCAGATAAGGGTATGTTGAGGTTCTCATACCACCTGACAACGTCGTGTACCAACTATGAAGCAAAATATGAAGCCTTAATCACCAGATTGGGAATGACAATCTCAATGGATATAACAAACATTGCTATCTATGGCGAATCCCAACTCGTCATCCAACAAATCATCGGACAAAATAGAATTTTGAAACCAAGGTTAGCAGAATACCATCAGTACACGATGAAGCTCTTGGAGCAGATTCCTGATGTGACTTTCTACCAGATTCCTAGGGGAGATAATGCCTATGTTGACGCTTTAGCAAAAATTTCTAAGGAAATGGCATGTCCCCCAGAGGATTCCATTGAAATCACAGTGCAAGGAAGACGAGTCTTGTCTCATATCGACCTCGAAACTCTAAACAAGCTAAAAAAAGAAGAAGCAATAAATACAGTTGCAGACAACAACAAAGATTGGCACAAGCCATTAATAGAATCTTTGCATACTAGAAAGCTACCAGAAGATAAGTTTAAAACACACCATATCACAAGAAGGTTTATTTCTTACGCCCTGATGGGAAATGTTCTATACAGAAGATCAGTCGACCAGATGTGGTTACGGTGTTTGAGCAGAGCCGAAGCACAAAATATTTTGAAAGAAGTACATGCCGGATTGTGTGGCGCTCACCAGTCAAGGCCAAAAATGAAAATGAAGATCAAAAGACCCAAGTACTATTGGCCAGCAATGACGTCCGACTGCATGGATACAGCTAGAAAATGTCACCAATGCCAAGTGTATGAGGTGGTCTTACACTAGCCTCCGAATGTGCTAGACCCAACTGTTGTCACGTGGTCATTCAAGCGTTGGGGCACGGACATAATAGGTTTGATAGACCCTCCATCTTCCAAAGGATACAGGTTTATAC
Organism: Phalaenopsis hybrid cultivar; assembly: GCA_002079205.1. Taxonomy (NCBI): domain Eukaryota; kingdom Viridiplantae; phylum Streptophyta; class Magnoliopsida; order Asparagales; family Orchidaceae; genus Phalaenopsis; species Phalaenopsis hybrid cultivar. The sequence goes on along the minus strand of JXCR01031857.1, from coordinate 63,401 downwards.
TTGCCGCTACATATTACTTCTCCGAATGGGTAGAGGCAGCACCGTTACGTGAAGTTATGGCATAGCATGTCCTCCAATTTTGTAAAAACCAAATTTTTTACCATTTCAGAGTACTGTGAAGAATAATTTTCGACAATGGGACAGCTTTCAGAAGCACCAAAATAAAAAATTTCGTCAAAAGACATGAGATAGATTGTAGATACTCTTAGATCTATTATCGTCAAAAGGTTCAACATGGGAAAACCCATCAACATAGGGGCTTTGATCTATCACACTATTATCAGTTCAGTTGCTGCTACTACTACTACAGGTACGGGATTTTCTTCCTTGATATTTTCATTATGCAAGCAGGTAGGAGTGAAGTATGATAGTTGGGAGGAAGTTTTGTTACTTCTAAAGCCCATTACGAAGGTGAATGTGAAGACTTATTCTGAGCATTCAATTTTTGTCTAGAGAGGAGGATTTTCTATAAGTTATGGATTAGAGACGTTTGCTGCATCTACCTCTGCGTATCTTCATCACGACCATCTACTTCTCATGCTTTTACATCTAGAGGTGATACCAAGACTCTGGATGTGTTATTGCAGAAGGTGATGGAAAATATCAATTTTACCGCTAATAAGGCACAAAATTTAGAGCATTTTGTAGATCATACTAATAGTTGTAATAGAAGGAAGAGTGATTACGAAGAGAAATTCCACTCATCTTTGGAGATCCTGACTAGAGGTGAACCAGGGAGTGCAATTTCCTCCATATCCTTGATATCCTGATTATGAACCTGCAGAAAAATGGTACAACAGTGATTCTGAGGATGAAGAGTAGAGCTGGGAGATTCCTTTTATGATTGTAATATGATGTGAACTATGTGGTATGATCTTGCTACATTTGCATTTGTGTGTTGTTTTGGACTATGATTTTTGTTGTGTTTTGAATTTTTATGTTCTTTTATTGTTATGATTATTATGTTAGAAAGTATTTCATTTTATTTTTAAATTTTAGGGTAGTAGCTGTTGTTTTGTGTTTAGTACTATGATATAGTTAGTTTAGAACTTAACTTAATTTTATATTTGTTATAAAGTAGAAAATCTTGCTAGCTTAGATCTTAAACTTGAAATTCAGAAACTGTTGCCTTGTAATTTTCTTTTATCATGTTAGTGTGTTATTTGTTTTTATACCCATTGTTTAGAAGTCTATTTGAATCTCCACATGTTAAACTAAAAAAAATGTTAGAAAATTTGATCAAAAATTAATTTTACTCCTGTCTTTAGTTTTACACTTGCATAATTAGGATGTTAAAATTCCTGTTAGCATGTTATTTCAATTTTCATTTCCTGCTTATATAATTATTTGGCGCTAAACTGTTTAATCTGTTAAAAATTTAAGTTTGGGGGGATGAAAAACATTTTCAAAACTAGAATTTTACTTGTTCTCAATTGTACTACAAGTGAATTTGATTTTAAAGGAAAATTTGATTATGTATATGAAGTTATATTAGGGAAGTAAAATTTGATTTTAGAAATGAGTAAGAAAATTTAGTTAAAATTTTAACTAATGAAGAAAAACTTTAAGTTACAAATTTTTAGTATAGAAAATGGTTAATATAAGTGACAATCTTTAGTAAGAAAAATTGTATTTTGAAAAAATTTACATAATTTAGACTTTTATTTTTAATACTTAAATTTCTTTTATTAAAATGATTTTCAAAACTATTATTATATCTACAAGTAAAAGTTCTATATCAAAGCTTCACTTTAGGAAAGGAGAAGTGGAATTCAAAATCATTGAAGGCCTATTTAGATATAGTAATCATTGCCTGAAAAAGAAAAAGAAAAAGAAAAGAAAAAGAAAAAGAAAAAGAAAAAGAAAAAGAAAAGGAAAAGAAAAAATAAATGAAAATAAAAAAGAAAAGAAAAAGAAAAGAAATGTAAGGGAGGAGAAGTTTGAGGATTACTGTCTAATCAAAAATTGGTTCTACATTTGATCTTTTTAAAGTATAAGACTTGATAAAATCTTAAGCTTATAAATATTATATAGTAAGTAAAGTTTACTTTTAATAAAAATTTTTAAGTAGAGAAAATAAAAGAACTAAAATCTAAATTTAGAGAACTTACAAATATTTTAATTAGATAGAAACTCATAGTTTCATAGTTATAAACATTAAAAATTTTCAAACTTTAAGTTGGTCTCATTTACTAATTATTTTTTCTAAATTGGACTACTATATTTCTAATTCTAAATTTTTGTAACTCCTAAAGAAACTCATATACATATCATATATATTTGGTTTTTCAAGATTGAAGTATCACTTGAGGACACGTAACATTTTAAGTTTGGGGGACCTAAAATATATAGTATTTTTAAACACATTTTTTATACCTATTTTTGAGATATTGCGCTTTAATGAATGATATTTTTGTGTTTTTCTTGCAGATACAAGTAAAAATGGAAAAAAATTCTTAAAGGAGTGAAAAAAGATCAAATTTGGAGTAAAAAGGTGAAAAATTATGCAAAGAGTTTTGGCGCCTAAATGCTAGATTCAGCGCTTAAGCACTGGTACAAAAGAGAAGGTTGAGCCTAAGCGCCGAGACCCTGCGCTTAAGCGCCAGTGGCAGTTACTAGAAGAGTAAAATCAGTTTTCACAAATTTTGAAGAGGTTTTTGAGGCACCCATTAGCTTTATAGGTGGTTTTAACCACCGTGGATGAAAATTATCGTGAAAGCATGCACCTCTTGGGAAAATACATCGAATTAAGACACATTTTGAAGAGATCCCAAAGCACCTCTTGAAAAACTATAAAAGAAAAAATAGATGACTTAGAAAGAGTCCTGAAAATATTAGCAAGTTTTGAAAGTTTTTTTTTGGGAGTTAGTTTGGAGAGATTTTCAGGAACCGCTGTTTATTTACTTTATCCTTTTTGTTATTATATTTTGAGTGATTATAAAAGAGAAAAGATTCAAAGGAACTTCAAGATTTTGATGGACTTGAGATAAGTTTTTACTTTTTGTTTTAGACTAANAAAACTATAAAAGAAAGAAGAGAGGACTTAGAAAAGAGTCCTAAAAAATATTGGCAAGTTTTGAAAGTTCTTCTCTGGGCAGTTAGTTCAAATAGATTTTCAGGAACCACTTTTTATTTACTTTATCCTTTTGTTATTTTGTTTTGAGTGATTGTAAAAGAGAAGAGATTCAAAGGAACTTTAAGAGTTTGATGGAGAATTTGAGATAAGTTTTTATCTTTTTGTTTTAGAATATTTTTTATTTTAATTGAGATTTATTGTTGGTTTGATAATGATTTTTTCTTTTAAAANAGTTAGTTCGGAGAAATTTTCAGGCACCACTTTTACTTTTATTTTATCCTTTTTGTTAGTTTATTTTGAGTGGCTGTAAAGAGAAGAAGATTCAAAGGAACTTCAAGAGTTTGGAGGAGAACTTGAGATAAGTTTTTATCCTTTTTTTCTAGACTACTTTTGGTTTTAATTGAGACTTGTTGTTGGTTTGACAATGATTTCAACGTTTAAACTAAAGTGTGTTTTTTATTTTCTCCATGGATTCTGAGTAATTTTCTTTCTCTTTATTCTTATAATGATAAGTAATTAAGTTTTTGATGGGAATTGGGGAGAGTATTGATCTTTAATGTTGGAAGAAGTTGTGATGATTTAAATCCATGCACTTCATTTACTTCTTGATTAGGCCAATCCAGATGTTAAAATTTGTTCTGAGAACATGTAAGACCCGGGCTGGTATTGTCTCAGTCAACAACTGGAAAGGTAAAATTTATTGTGAGAACATGTAAGAACCGGACTGGTATTGTCTCAGTCAACAATTAGAAAGAATCGAATGAGTTGGTATGAATGCTAGTTCATATGATTGAGTGCAAATAAATAGGGAAATATTCATTAATGGGTGTAGAGTTAGAGAACTTTAAAGTGACAGGTTGAAGCCCTCAACTTGGTTTATTGTTTTAGGTTCTGATACGAGAATGTTAGCCCCGAGGAGGAGGGAATCAAGGGAATTTTAAAGTGAGAGCTAGTATCTTCTTTGCCTAATCGGTCTTCAGATTTATTTAAACTTTAAATTAGTAAATGTTCTTTATAACATCTCTAATAAGGGTAAAGAATATTATTGCTCCTAGTTGGCACAACACAGTTTGCATATTTCTTCAACAGAATTCCTATGCTTACTACTGATTCATGATAAGAAGAAAGATATTTCATATTAAATACATTTCTTCTACAAAAATATTAGTTATTTTCTTGATGTTAAGTAAAAATATCAAAAATACCAAAAATATTTAAATTTTAAATTCTTGCAAAAGTCATTTTTAGTTTAAGTAATTATCTTTTTAAAAATAGAAAAACTTTCTAAAAAATGCATATTGTATAAACTTCCCTGTGTGTTCGATATTCAGGTCTTAATCAAAATGTTCTATATTACTTGATAACGAGACATATACTTACGTAGTATCCCAATATAAATATATGTAAATTAAAATGTTAAATTCTTATTTTTCTTCACGATGAAGTTTTTGGTTTTATTACAAAGTAATGAAATATAAGTAAAAAATACCATCATAACTATTGCTATACTTTGGATAAGCATTAACGATTCACAAATGTCTTTTGGCATCGTTGTCGGGGAAGAAAACTAAGTAAGTTTCTATTTTTAGAAAGTCTTATTTAAATTTTAAATATTGTATCTTATTTTGTATTTTTTATTTTGTTTTATTTTATTTTATGTTAATGTATGCATAGCTCAGGTTCTGAAGAAATAGTGACCTACGGTTCTGAATTAGAAAGAACTATTAAAAAAATTAGAAAAACAAAAAAAAATTAAAAATTTTGAAAATTTCAAAAAAATTACAGAATGACAGACCAAAATAATCAAAATGCTGAAATTCATCAAGATTTTAGACCTTTGAGAGATTATGTCAACCCTACTATAGATGAAAAAAACCAAAATAATCAAAATGTTGAAATTCATCAAGAGTTTAGACCTTTAAGAGATTATGCCAACTCTATTGTAGATGAACTTCATTATATTATTCAAAAATCTACTGTAATGGCTAATTCATTTGAGCTTAAACATGTTATTATCCAAATGGTATCAAATAATCAATTTGGGGGATCAGTGGCTAATTCATTTGAGCTTAAACCTGCTATTATCCAAATGGTATAAAATAATCAGTTTGGGGGGCACCAACTAAAGATCATTTACATCTTACCAATTTTCTAGAATTGTGTGCTACATTTAAATATGATGGTGTTTCAGATTATGCCATAAGACTTAGGTTATTTCTTTTCTCACTGAGGGATAAAGCTAAGATGTGGTTGAATTCATCAATATCTAGATCTATCAGAACTTGGGGTGATTTAGCACAAAAATTCCTTGCTAAATATTTTCCACCAACCTATCAGAACTTGGGGTGATTTAGCACAAAAATTTCTTGCTAAATATTTTCCACCATCAAAAGCTATCAGAACTTGGGGTGATTTAGCACAAAAATTCCTTGCTAAATATTTTCCACCATAAAAAATGCGAAGCTTAAAAATGTTATTATATTTTTTAATTAGTTTGAAGGGGAATCTATTTTTGAAGCATGAGAATGATTTAAGGAATTCTTAAGAAAGTGTCCACAATGCAATACCTATTTATGAAGCATGGGAAAGATTAAAAGAACTCTTAAGAAAGTGTCCACACCATGCTATACGATTGGTTAATAATTCAAACCTTTTATAATGGATTAATTGGTTCTCTTAGATCTATTATCGATGACGTTGCTGGTGGTTCATTGATGTCAAAACCATTTCATGAAGCTTATGCTTTAATTGAAGATATGACTACCAATAATTTTCAATGGCCTTCTAAGAGGGTGGATCTAAAGAAAGTAGCCAATATTCATTAAGCTGATGCATTTACTATGTTAGCAAATCAAGTTGCTGCAATTTCAAGGAAGTTAGACCAATTTGGAATGAATTTTTCTCAACCAATTTCCATGATTGAAGAGAATTCATTAGGTCAAATAGTGGATTCTCAAGCATCATTAGAAACTTTGAATGCAATAAATAATAATCAAAATAACCCATATTCCAATTATTATATCCCAGGTTGGGAGAACCATCCCAACTTTAACTGGAATAACAATTCGGGTGATAATAATCAACAATGGGGAACAATCAAGAAAAATCATTGGGAAGCTGAAACAATCAAGAGAATAATAATTATAGATCTAGTTATACTCTAGGAATCAACAATAATACATAGTTTAAGGATAATAAGTTATCAATAGAAGAAGTGGTACAAATGGGTAATCAGTTACAAAGTTAAGAAGCTGCAATTAGAAATATTGAGAATCAACTTGGGCAAATTGCAAGGTTCATTAAGTAATAGATCCCAAGGAACACTTCCTAGTAATACTGAATCAAATCCAAAAGAACAGAATAAAGAGCAAGTTAAAGCTATACAACTTAGAAGAGAAAGAGAGTTGAAAGGTAGGGTTCAAAAATAGATTGAAGTAGAGAGAGAAGAAATTGAAGAATCAAAAGAGGACGCTTCGAAAGATTCTGAAAGATCTATTTCTTCACCAAAAATTGATTTAAAAAAACCACCACCTCCATTTCCTCATAGACTTTGACAACAGAACTTGGATAAGAAATTTTTAAAATTTCTGGAAATATTGAAGAAGCTTACGATCAATATTCAATTTGCTGAAGCCTTAGAACAAATGCCAAGCTATGTAAAGCTTATGAAGGATATTCTCAACAGAAAAAGGAAGTTTGAAGATAATCAGACTGTTGCACTTAGTGAGGAGTGTAGTACTATAATTTAGAAGAAACTTCTTGAAAAGCTTAAAGATCCTGGTAGCTTTATAATTACATGTGCAATAAGAGATAGATTTTATGGTAAAGTGATATGTGATTTAGGTGCAAGCATTAATCTTATGTCATTATCAATATTTAAAAAATTGGGATTAGGAGAAATAACCCCTACTACTATAACTTTGCAGTTAGCAGATCATTCAATAACCTATCCTAAAGAAGTTATATACCTATCATTTTGGGGAGACCTTTTCTAGCTACAGGAAAAGCAATGATAGATGTACAGAAAGGGAAATTAACAATGTGCATCAATGATCAAACTGTTACTTTTAACATTTTAAAATCAATGAAATACCTTGTAAAAGGTAAAGATGATGAATGCTATAGAATGTATGTTATAAGATATCTTAGCAAATGCCATTTCAAGACTACTTATGAAGAAAAATTTGAAGAAAAAGATTTGGAACACGAGCAAGAAAAGGAATTAGATCAATGTGTAAACCTTTTTAAGGAAGATTCAAGTTATGTTCAAGAAAGTTTTGAAATTTAAGACACGATAGACAAAGATAAATCATTTTGTCCATCTATTGAAAAACCTCCAAAACTTGAGTTAAAATTACTTCCTGAACATTTAAAATATGTCTTTTTAGGAGATTCCTCTACTTTACCTGTAATAATTTCCTCAAAGTTAACAAAGGAAGAAGAAAAAAACTTGATGAAAATTTTGAAAAATTGTAAGAAAACCTTTGGATGGACAATTGTTGATATTAATGGAATCAGTCCTTCAAATTGTATGCATAGAATTAATCTAGAAGAAAACTGCAAACCCAGGGCTGATCCACGAAGGATATTAAATCCTACTATGAAAGAATCTGTAAAGAAAGAATATTTAAGTGGTTAGATGCTGGAATTATTTACCCTATTTCAGATAGTGCATGGGTTAGTCCAATTCAGTTTGTTCCTAAGGCTGGAATTATCTACCCTATTTCAGATAGTGCATGGGTTAGTCCAATTCACTGTGTTCCTAAGAAAGGAGCAGTAACTGCAACTGTGAATAAGCATAATGAGTTAATACTTACTAGACAAGCTACAGAGAATATGCATTGATTATAGAAAATTAAATCTTGCCACTAGGAAAGATCATTTTCCATTACCCATTCTAGATCAAATGCTGGATTTTGATTATAGAAAATTAAATCTTGCCACTAGGAAAGATCATTTTCCACTACCCTTTCTAGATTTTATAGAAAATTAAATCTTGCCACTAGGAAAGATCATTTTCCATTACCCTTTCTAGATCAAAAGGTGATAAATATGTATTGATTATAGAAAATTAAATCTTGCCACTAGGAAATATCATTTTTTGCTCTAGATCAAATGCTGGATAGACTAGCTGAGCATAAATACTTTTATTTTCTGGATGGATATACCGGTTATCACCAAATTCAAATATCTTTTAAGGATCAAAAGAAAATAACATTTACCAGTCCTTATAATACTTTTGCTTTTAGAAGAATGCCCTTTGGTTTATGTAATGCTCCATATGCTAGAAGTTAAAATATTTGATGTTTGGGGATTAGATTTCATAGGACCATTTATAGCATCTTTCAGAAATTTATATATTTTGTTAACAGTAGACTATGTATCCAAATGGATAGAAGCTGTTGCTTTACCTTGATGTGACGCTTAAAGTGTTGCAAAATTTTTGAAATGAACTTATTTTATAGATTTGGGATGCCGAGAGTTATCATTACTGATGGGTAACTGCAACTGTGAATGAGCATAATGAGTTAATACCTACTAAAAAAGTTACAGGGTGGTAAATATGTGTTGATTATAGAAAATTAAATCTTGCCACTAAAAAAGATCATTTTTCATTACCCTTTCTAGATCAAATGCTAGATAGACTAGCTGGGCATAAATACTTTTATTTTCGGCTGGATATACTGGTTATCACCAAATTCAAATATCTCCTGAGGATCAAGAGAAAATAACATTTAGTAGTCCTTATGGTACTTTTGCTTTTAGAAGAATGCTCTTTGGTTTATGTAATGCCCTTGCTACATTTTAAAGATGTATGATTGCAATTTTTTGTGATTTAATTGAAAAAGGGACTGAAGTCCTTATGGATGACTTTTCAGTGTTTAGAACTTCATTTCACTCATGTTTAGAACATTTATCTAAAGTTCTTAAGTGCTGTGAAGAAACAAATTCAATCTTTAATTGGAAAAAAATGTCAATTTATGGTAGCAGGAGGAATTGTAGTAGGTCATCAAATCTCAGAAAATGGTATGGAAGTGGATCTTGCTAAAATTCAAGTGATTGCTAATTTACCTTATCCAACAAATGTAAGGGAAATTTAGAGTTTTTTAGGACATGCTGGATTCTACAGGCGATATATTAAAGACTTCTTTAAGATTGCTAAGCTGTTATGCCATTTCTGAAGAAAGATGCAATTTTTGATTTTAATGAGGAATGCCAAAAATCTTTTAAATTATTAAAATAAAAATTAATCACTGCACCAATTATAGTTTAACCAAATTAAAAAAAACCTTTTGAACTTAAGTGTGATGCAAGTGATTATGTTGATGGAGCTGTTTTAGGATAAAGATATGAGAAAATATTTGAAGTTATTTACTATGCTAATAAAACTCTTAATGAAACTCAAATTCATTATACAACAATTGAAAAAGAGTTATTAGCAGTAGTATATTCCTTTGATAAATTTAGATCATATTTGATTGGAATTTAATGTATAGTGCATACAGATCATTTTGCTATTTAGTACTTAATAAAAAAGAGGGATCTTAAACCGAGACTTATAAGATGGATTCTTCTTTTATAAGAATTTGATTTTGAAATAGTAGATCGAAAGGGAACTGAAAATCAAATTGCTGATCATTTGTCCAGGCTTGAATTAGAAAAATCACTCTATTTTGAAAAAAAAAATTAATGAACATTTTCCAGATGAAAAATTGTTCACTGTCAAAGAGTGGCGTGTTCCATGGTATGCCGACATTGTGAACTATATTGTTCGTGATCTTAAACCCTATGGAATGACAAAACAAAAAATGTGGAAATTTATTTCTTCAGCTAAGACTTATTTTTTGGATGACCCATCTTTATATAAAAAAGGAAAGGATCTGATCATTCAAAGATGTGTACCATTAAAAAAAACTTATGAAATTATCTAAAAATGTCATAATTCTGATTTTGGAGGAAATTTTGGTGTTGATAAAATAGCATAAAAATTCTATAATCTGAATTTTATTGGCCTACCATTTTTAGAGATGTTAATGCTTATATCAAAATTTGTGATAAAAGTCAAAGAGTAGGAAATATTTCTAGAAGAAATGAGATGCCCCTTAATTATATGCTAGAAGTTGAAATATTTGATTTTTGGGGATTAGATTTCATAGGACCATTTATACCATCTTTCAAAAATTTATATATTTTGTTAGCAGTGGACTATGTATCCAAATGGATAGAAGCTGATGCTTTGCCTTGATGTGATGCTCAAAGTGTTGCAAAATTTTTTAAAATGAATTTATTTCATAGATTTGGGATGTCGAGAGTTATCATTACTGATGGGGGAAGTCATTTTAGAAATGCCATTATGGAGAAGTTATTAAAGAAATATCGTGTAAATCATAGGATTGTTACTTCTTATCATCCTCAGACAAGTGGTTTGGCTGAATTATCCAATCGGGAAATTAAAAGAATTATGCAAAAATTTGTGAATCCAACAAAAATGGATTTGGTTAGTCAAACTTGACTATGCTTTGTGGGCTTATAGGACTGCATACGACCTCCTATAAGAATCTATTGGTCAGCCAAACTTGACTATGCTTTGTGGGCTTATAGGACTGCATACAGAACTCCTATAAGAATGTTCTTCATTATAGGCTAATATTTGGAAAAGCTTGTCACTTACTAGTTGAACTTGAGCATAAGGCATATTGATAGGCTAATATTTAGGAAAGCTTGTCACTTACCAGTTGAACTTGAGCATAAAGCATATTGGGCTATTAAAAAGTTTAATTATAATTTAAAAGATGCTGGTGAGAAAAGATTGTTATAATTAAATGAGTTTGAAGAGATAAGGAATGAATCTTATGAGAGTGCTAAGATTTATAAAGAAAAGATGAAAATGTGGCATGATCGAAAGATTCTTACCAAAAATCTTAAGCCAGGGTAACAAGTTTTGCTATATAATACAAGGTTAAGATTATTTTCAGTCAAACTTAACTCCAGGTGGATGGGTCAATTTGTTGTGATAAAAGTTTATCCTTGTGGAGCTGTGGATATTAAAGATCCTAATTCTGAGAAAATTTTTAAAGTGAATGGACATAGACTGAAACCTTATTATATAGGGGATCAAGATAAATATAATGATGGAATGATGCTGGGTCAACCAGAATGAGCACTGGTTACATCGGGATGACGACGTAAAACCAAGCACTTTGTGGGAGGCAACCCATAGTTATCAGTGTGTTTTTTCTTTGATTGTTGTTTTAAGTCTGATTAAGAAATTTGAGGTAGTATTTTTGAGTTTTTTTATGTGCTAGTAATGAATTTTATACTTTATTTAGTGACCTAGACATGTTAGAATGAGAATTTGGACGTTAAGTTGATTAGTGCAAAAATGTGCACTGGCGCTTAAGCACCAGATCCGGCGCTTAAGCCCGGCAATTTAATCACATGTGCAAATTTCAATTTCTAGAAGGTGTAACTGCAATTTAGTTGGAATAAGCGTTTCTTGCTAGTTTCTAGTTGTGCCTAGAAGTTATGAGGGGAATTAGGGCTATAAATAGAAGGGGTTTGTGAAGGAATTTCACCCCGGATTATTTTTATCCCTAAAATTCTAAGAAAGAGAAAGATTTAAAGAAAATGTCTTCATGGGAGATGGATTTGAAGAAAAAGGAAGAAGCCATGAAGAAGAAGTTCATTAGTTAAAGTGCACAGGAGATGTGTAACGGTTTCTTAGCCATTAGCATTTAAGGGATATCGAAGAAGATCAACCAGATGGAGAATACTATATCTGTATTAGAGACTAAGGTGCTTGAGTTGCATGCTGTTCTAGAACATATTGAGTGGCAACTTAAGATTCCATTCAACCATACCAGTTATATAGAGGAAGCGCATAAGGCGATGTTCCTTAAGCAAAAGTGGATCTAAGATTATAGTATTAGAGCTCTTCACCACCGTCCATTTTATCAACTTTATTTTCCTGGAGAGACTATTGAGAGACAAGAATTCATTCCTTCTAATGAAGAGTTTCATTAAGTTAAGTATTAAGAATTGTGTGTTTGGAGTCATGTTTTTAAGTTTGTTAGTGTTTATGTCTTGTGTTTAGTGTTTGTATCACTTATTGTAAATATGTGTTAAGTGTTTTGTACATAGTAAAATTTTCTCAGCCAAGACTATTTGGAGAGAGAACTATGAATTAAATGTGTTTGTACTTGTTTGTGAATTAATATAAATTTATTTTTGTTAAAATTTGTTTTATTTTTAGCCTCAAATTGAATTAATTCTTATGAAGAATTTTGAGAGAGAAGGGAGTTATAGGAAGTAAAAATAGTCATTTAAGTGCTATAAGACAATTTAGGGGTGGTTTACATAGGCTAATAGTGCATTTTACTTCAAATTAAAATTTTTAAAAATTGTGCACTGGTGCTTAAGTACCACTTAGCCGCGCTTAAGCATCGGCTCATGAAAATCGGTTCGTGAACAGTTAAAAGTGAATTTTAAGTTTGAAAATACCATTTTTAACACCTCCTATCATTTTCCCCAACTCAACTTCACAATTTTGAGGGCTAGGACAAGTAAAATTCGGTGATTTTTTGGTGAAATCGAGTGAGATTTGCTAGATCCAAGTTCCTTGAGGTAAGAGCTTTACTTCTATGCAAAAAATTTTGAATTTTCACCATATATTTTAAGCACATTTGGAAGATTTCAAAAAATTACTATTCATGGTGAAAAGTGAAGAAAAGTCTATGTAAATTGCTTGGGAAGTTTAGTTAGTGCTTTTGAAAGTTTAGTTTAGTGATTTAAACTAGATTTTTAAAGTTATTTTTAGAATTTATCAAATTTGTAGAATGACACCAAGAATGAAAGGAGCTGAGGAAAGAACTCATTTGATTCGAGCAAATCTGTCAGTTCAAAAGGTCAGGATCGATATAGTGATGCTCTACAGTCACGAAAATTGATTCAAGAGCAATGCTTCAAGAGTCCAGGAGGAGAAGTAGAAGACCTGATAGTCCACCGATAGTGGGAACAGTTTTGTTATTTCTCTGTTGTCACTGTGATTTTTGTTGCGAGGGAGTTTTATGAAAATCTCTCATAGGCTGAAGACGATCGAGTTATGGTTCGAGGGAATTTGATACCTTTTACTCCATAGATAATCAACTTTTTTTACCATTTACGACTGAAGACTTTGTGTTTTTATGTGAATTATAGTCCTAAGGAAGAGGAGTTAGACAAAATTATTTCATAGTTGACTATTGGGAGAGGACTTTGGAAGATTACTAATGAAAGGAGAGTAAATTTCCCAACTTCAAAGTTATGTGCACCTTCAAAGGCCTGACACTATTTCATTTCTGCTCATCTGCTTCCAACCAATCATCTCAGTGAAGTGACCAGAGAGAGCAATATTGAATTATTGTATTCGAGAGGGAAAACCCATCAACATAGGTGCTTTGATTTATCACACTATCATCAGTTCAGCTACTACTGCTACTACTGCAGGTATGGGATTTGTTTCCTTGATATTTTCATTATGCAAACAGGCTGGAGTTACGTATGATAGTTGGGAGGAAGTTTTGTTACCTCTAAAGCCTATCACAAAGGTGAATGTGAAGAATTATTCTGAGCATTTGATTTTTGGCTGGAGAGGAGGATTTTCCAAAAGTTATAGATTAGAGATGTCAGCTGCATCTACCTCTGCTACATCTTCATCTAGACCATCTACTTCACGTGCTTCTACATATAGAGGTGATACCAAGACTCAGGATGACTTATTGCAGAAGATGGTGGATAATATTAATTTTACTGCTGATAAGGTACAAATTTAGAGCATTTTGCAGATCACACTAATAGTTATAATAGAAGGAAGAGTGATTATGAAGAGAATTTCCACTCATATTTGGAAAGCCTGATTAGAGGTGACCCAGGAGTGCAATTTCCTCCATATCCTCGATATTCTGATTATGAGCCTGCAGAAAAATGGTATAGTAGTGATTCTGAGGATGAAGAGCAGAGCAGAGAGATTCATTTTATGATGGTAATATGATGTTAACTATGTGGTCTGAGCTTGCTACATTTGCATCTGTGTGTTGTTTTAGACTATGTTGTGTTTTGGACTTTTATGTTTTATTTTTATTATGACGTTTGTGGTAGTTAATATTTTATTTTTAAATTTTAAGATAGTAGTTGTTGTTTTGTATTTAGTACCGTGATTAAGTTAGTTTAGAACTTAACTTAATTTTATATCTGTTATAAAGTAGAAAATCTTGCTAGCTTAGATCTTAAACTTGAAATTCAGAAACTGCTGCCTTTTTTTTTCTTTTATCATGTTTGCAAGTTTTTCTTTATGTTAAGATTGTGATGTCAGTAGTGTGTATGTTTTCTTTTATGTTTATAATCACTGTTTAAGAAGTTATTGAATCTCTACATGTTAAACTAAAATGAAAATATAGAAAATTTGATCAAAAATTAATTTCACTCCTGTCCTTAGTTTTGTACTTGTATAATTAGGATGTTAAAATTCCTGTTAGCATGTTATTTTTTAAAAAATTTGCATTCCTACTTATATATATTTAATGCTAAATTGTTTAATCTGTTAAAAATTTAAGTTTGTGGGGATGAAAACTATTTTCAAAACTGGAATTTTATTTGTTCTCAAATGAACTACATATGAATTTGATTTTAAAAGAAAATTTGATTATGTATATGAAGTTGTATTAGGGAAGTAAAATTTAATTTTAGAAATGAGTATTAAAATTTAGTTAAAATTCTAAGTAATGAAGAAAAACTTTAAGTTAAAAATTTTTAGTATAGAAATTGATTAATATAAGTGACTCTCTTTAGTAAGAAAAATTGTATTTTTGAAAAATTTAGCTAATTCAGACTGTTATTTTTAATACTTAAAATTTTTTAATTAAAATGATTTTCAAAACGAATATTATATTTATAAGTAAAAGTTTTATATGAAGACTTTATTTTAGGAAAGGAGAACTAGAGTTCAAAATCATTAAAGGTCAATCCAGATATAGTAATCCTTGCCTAAAAAAGAAAAAGTAAAAGAAAAAGAAAAAGAAAAAGAAAAAAAAAAGAAAAGAAATGTAAGAGAGGAGAAGCTTGAGGATTAATACTTAATCAAAAACTAGTTCTACATTTGATCTTTTTAAAGTATAAGACTTGAAAAAATCTTAAGCTTTTAAATATAATATAGTAAGAAAAATTATTTTTAATAAAAATTTTTAAGTAAAGAAAATAAAGGAACTGAAATCTAAATTTAGAGAACTTACAATATTTCTGAATTAGATAGAAACTCATATTTTCATAGTTTTTAATATTAAAAATTTTCAAACTTTAAGTTGATCTCATTTACTAATTATTTTTTCTAAATTGGACTACTATATTTCTAAATCTAAATTTTAGTAACTTTTAAAGAAACTCATATACATATCATACATATTTAGTTTTTAAAGATTGAAGTGTCACTTGAGGACAAGTAACAGTTTAAGTTTGGGGGATTTTAATACATCTAAAATATATAGTATTTTTAGACACATTTATATACCTAATTTTGAGATATTGCACTTTAATGGAAGGTATTTTTTGTATTTTTCTTGCAGATACAAGTAAAAACGGAAAAAATGCTTAAAAAAGTGAAAAAGGATCAAATTTGGAGCAAAAAGGTGAAAAATTATGCAAAAGAATTTTGGCGCCTAAGCATCAGATTCGACGCTTAAGCGCCGGTTAAACAAAAAAGTCCACTCCAAAGCGCCGAGACCCCGTTCTTGAGTGCCACTGGCAGTTACTATACGAGTAAAATCTATTTTTCATGAATATCAAAGAGGTTTCTGAGATACCCATTGGCTTAATAGGTGGTTGTAACCACCATGGACGAAAATTATCATGAAATGATGCTTCTCTTGGGAAAATACATCAAATCAAGACACATTTCGAAAAGATCCCAAGGCACTTCTTGGAAAACTATGAATGAAAGAAAGAGAAGAGATCCCAAGGCACCTCTTGGAAAACTATAAAAGAAAGAAGGGAGGACTTAGAAAAGATTCTTGAAAATATTGGGCAGTTTTGAGATCCTAAGGCACCTCTTGAAAAACTATAAAAGAAAGAAGAGAGAACTTAGAAAAGAGTCCTCAAAATATTGGCAAGTTTTGAAAGTTCTTCTCTGACTTAGAAAAGAGTCCTGAAAATATTGGCATGTTTTGAAAGTTCTTCTCTGGGAGTTAGTTCGGAGAGATTTTTCAGGAAACCACTTTTTATTTACTTTATCCTTTTTGTTATTTTGTTTTGAGTGATTGTAAAAGAGAAGAGATTTAAAAGAAACTTCAAGTCTTTGGTGGAGGACTTGAGATAAGTTTTCATCTTTTTGTTTTAGACTATTTTTGGTTTTAATCGAGACTTGTTGTTAGTTTGACAATGATTTCTTCTTTTAAACTAAAGTATGGTTTTGTTTCTCCATGGATTATGAGTAGTTTTCTTTATCTTTCTTCTTAAAATGATAAGTAATTAAGTTTTGAATGGAGATATGAGTAGTTTTCTTTATCTTTCTTCTTAAAATGATAAGTAATTAAGTTTTGGATGGAAGTATGTTGGTTTGACAATGATTTCTACTTTTAAACTAAAGTGTGGTTTTGTTTTCTCCATGATTTTTGACAATGATTTCTTCTTTTAAACTAAAGTGTGGTTTTGTTTTCTCCATGGATACTGAGTATTTTTCTTTATCTTTCTTCTTAAAATGATAGGTAATTAAGTTTCTCCATGGATTCTGAGTAGTTTTCTTTATCTTTCTCCTTAAAATGATAAGTAATTAAAGTGATGGATGGCATGGATTTTGAGTAGTTTTCTTTATCTTTCTTCTTAAAATGATAAGTAATTAAGTTTAGACTACTTGTTGGATTGACAATGATTTCTACTTTTAAACTAAAGTGTGGTTTTATAGATTTTGAGTAGTTTTCTTTATCTTTCTTCTTAAAATGATAAGTAATTAAGTTTTGGATGAGACTTTAATCAAGACTTGTTGTTGGTTTGACAATAATTTCTTCTTTTAAACTAAAGTGTGATTTTATTTTCTCCATAGATATGAGTAGTTTTCTTTATCTTTCTTCTTAAAATGATAAGTAATTAAGTTTTGGATGGAAGTATGTTGGTTTGACAATGATTTCTACTTTTAAACTAAAGTGTGGTTTTGTTTTCTCCATGATTTTTGACAATGATTTCTTCTTTTAAACTAAAGTGTGGTTTTGTTTTCTCCATGGATACTGAGTATTTTTTTTATCTTTCTTTTTAAAATGATAAGTAATTAAGTTTTAGATGGAAGTTGTGGAGAGTATTGATATTTAATGATGGAAGAAGTTGTGATGATTTAAATCCATACACTTCATTTACTTCTAGATTTGACCAATCTAGATGTTAAAATTTGTTGTGAGAACATGTAAGAACTAGGCTGATATTGTATCAGTCAGCAATTGGAAAGAATCACATGAGGTTGTATTAATGAGAATGTAGTTCATATGTTTAAGTACAAATAAATAGGGAAATATTCATTGATGGGTATAGAGTTAGAGGACTTTAAAATGATAGGTTAAAGCCCCCAACTTGGTCTAATATTTTAGGTTCTTATACAAGAATGTTAGCCCCCAGGTGGAGGGAATCTAGGGAACTCTAGAGTGAGAGTTAGTATCTTCCCTGGCTAGCCGGTCTTCATAACTATTCAAACTTTAAATTAGTCAATGTTCTTTATAACATCTCTAGTAAGGGTAAAGAATATTATTACTCATATTTGGAAGAACACAATTTACATACTTCCACAACATAATTCCTATACTTATTACTGATTCATGATAAGAAGAAACATATTTTCATATTAAATAACTTTCTTCTACAGAAAATTTAGTTATTTTTTTACTGTTTCGTTAAAATATCAAAAATACCAAAAATATTTAAATTTTAAATTTCTGCAAAAATCATTTTTAGTTTAAGTAATTGTCTTTTTAAAAATAGAAAAACTTTCTAAAAAGTGCATATTGCATAATCTTTCATGTGGGTTTGATATTCAGGTCTTAATCAAAAAGTTCTATATTACTTGATAACGATACGAATACTTGCGTAGTATCCCAATATAAATATATATAAATTAAAAAGTTAAATGCTTATTTTTCTTCAAGAACAATTTTTGGTTTTGTTGCAAAATAAAAAAAATATAAGTGAAAAATATCATCAGAACTATTGTTATACTGTGCATAAGCATTAAGTATTCATGGGTATCATGTGGCTCAAGATTCTTTTTTGATGGCTTGGTTGTTTGGCCACTTGTGGGGTTTGCTTTGCTCCCTTGCTTCCCCTGGCTGAGAGCCTTCTTACCCATGTTAGTTGGTTCTTTTGTGCACCTGTATGGTGGTTCCTTGCTTCCCTGGCTGTGAACACTTATATGGGATTTTTAGATGATGACGAGTTCATATGACATTGGAAAATTTCGGTTTGAAGTGGAACTGGATGCTTTAATGTTTGCGAGGTGTAATATTTGAATTCATGATATTTGGAAGAATTCAAATGACCCATTTTGAGGGATGATCTATGGAATGCCTAGAGATGTTTTGAGGCCTAATTTTGCAAGCCAAATTGATTGCAATAAAAAAAGAAGAGAAAGAAAAAGAGGAAGAATCTTTTGATATTTGGGAAAATTCGGAATTGATTTGGAAGTTTCTAAGTTGTATGTTTTGGAGATGTTTCATGGCTAGCAGGGGGAGTGTACTTCACCTCTTTACTAATTTGAGAAGCCCCGCCAATTGTATGTTTTAAGCTAACACTCCTACCACTTTGACTCTTCTCTCCTGAATTGGTTTTGGGGGTGGGTTAGTTTTCTTTTTTTTTCATTTCTTAGTTTTTTGGTTTGTTTTCCTTGATTCTTGGTTTAGGTTTTCAGTGCTTATGCCTGATACATATGTGAGCATATGTAGTCATCACTATAAATGAAATCATCAAGCAATTTCGCAAGTAGTTCAGTTTTGCTTAAGGGCTTAGGGCGGTGATGACAAAGGCACACCAGTGGTAGAACAGATTAATATTCCACTCTACAACATCAGGACCCAATCCAGGGACTCGGTGAACTGTAGGATAATAATATCATTCACTGGCACAAGATTAGCGGAGGATCCATATTATCTTAAGTTGTTGGCGGTCCTACACCCGACGGCGTGATCGACTCGTGGACAATCACAATTTTCAAAATTGATAAGAACAAACAAGAAAATAACAGACAAGATAAGAACAGACACAATATTTAGAAAAGTATTTTTACTACAAAATTAATACAACTTTCTTTGGTTTGCCTGAAATCTATGTGCATGCTAAATATAAATTTTAAATGTATTGTAACTTGGTTTTCCACTTGTTGTTACCGGGACCGGACTGATGAACACCATCCTAAGTTAGGTTTAGTAGGACACCCTTCTAGTTGAGTGGATAGATCTACACATTTGAGTGACCGATAGTAGTCTTTGATGTCCCTCGAGTATATATATATATACTCTAGATATATATATATAATATCTGAGCCTAGCCTAGATCCGAGTGCTTGCAGTTTTCTCTCTTCGATTTTTCTTGTGTAATTTTATTAGGATTTTTGGTAAAGAACTCATGGTATTTTTTTTATTTCCTTTTTTTTTCAGGATCTTCTCGTGTTTTTGATGACTTTCTTTAAGTTATCGGTTTTTTTTTTTCTTCAAGTTTTTTGTCGTGAGTTATTTGCTGCTTTCTTCAAGTTTTCTGTCGTGGGTCATTTGCCAATTTTCTCAAGTTTTTCGTCGTGGGTTGTTGACCTCACTTTTAGTTGAGGTTTAGTTTTCTCTCTTTAGTTGCCTAAGGTCTAGCCGCAGGACATTTCTGTTGACTATTCTTAGAAAGCTAGAAAGGAGCCCTCACCATTAGAAACTCTAAACTCTTCTTTGCTCAACTTGAAGTTCCACATATTGGTCCTAACCTCTGGCATTTAGTAGGTGGGGTCAGTATGGACGATCTCAAAGAGAGTTCCCATAGGACAGCTTGACCTTAGGGTTGACCCTGGGTGTTGGTCTGGAGTTAGTTCACTCACTTAGACTCACTTTCACCCACAATCACTCACAAACTCTGAACCCAAATTTTTGACATTGATCCCTTGTTCTTTTGGGAGACTCATGTAGATGGTCTCCTAAACCCACTAGCCCTAGGCTAGGGTTTAGCTAAGACCAGTACATAGAGGACTCAAAGAGAGATTTCATTGGTCCATGGCTCATATAAGGTGGTTGACACGCAAATTCTATAGAAATGTCCAACTTGACTTTTTGCCCCTAAATCCACCCAAATTACCTAAATGCCCTTGGAACTATCAATTTGGACAAAATCCTCAAATTCACCCAAAATATCCAAATTGGTTCAAAAATCATTTCAAACCATTTGAAAATACCCAAATTCCCCAAAACCACCCAAAATTACCAAAATACCCCCAAATTTAGCCAAATTACAAAAATCACCCCAAAATTTAGCGAAACACCCAAAACCACTCCAAATGTCTCCAAAGCCAATTTGAAACCTTCAATTGAACCAAATTTGACCAATTTGACTATTTTGACTAAGATCCCCAAATTGCCTTTAAAGGCCCAATTTCCCCAAATTTACCTCAAATGTCCATCAATTTGGCCCCAATTCCCCTCAATTTCAATCCTAAACTCAAATTCACCTTTCACATGATGAATCTAAATCAAATCCAAGCCTAATTGGCCCATACTTTGAGCTCAATTTTGATCTAAGTCAAACCCCAAATTTTGATTCTATGACCTAATCTTACCTAATTGAACCCCATAGCCTACTTGATTTGCCCCAATTTGAATCTTATACATTTCATAACAATCCTACACATCAAATTTGACCCTCAATTGTCCTGGTAAAGCCTCAATTGCACTAAATTTTGATCCAAGTCTAAAAATCCCCAAATTGGCTATGTCCTCAAATTCCACCAAATTGAATACCCTAACCCCAAAATTAACACCCAATTTATGTTGAAAACTCTTCATGACATTCCTATGGACCATTTCCAACAATCAATTTAGACTTAGCCCAACCTAGACCCAAGTCTAGTCCAATAGGTCCAAACTAACCAAAATCCCAAAATTCTTCAAATTTGAACTCAAAATCACTTCAATCCTTCACCAAAAATCTTCATAACAATCATCTACATAATGTTGATAAATCAATTGGGCTCAAAGTCATGGCTAGCCTAACCCAAACCCAACCTTTGGCCAGTTAGACCCAAATTGGACCCAAACACTAAAATTGACCTAGCCATGTCAAATTGATCAAGGTAAGAGTTATACAGCCAACTTTTAGATCCGAGTGACCAAGCTAGACTCACTTAACCAACCCTAGATGAGTCATGGACCCAAGGTCCCCTAATTCAAGGGATTTATTTCCTAAATTGCTTAAGCCAAACATATCTTTGACAAAACCTATCACCAACCAAAATTAATTGTTGTGATATATTCCTCTTAGGTTCCTAAGTCACCTAAGAACCTCCCTTGCCATGCCCAGCCACCCTATTCGCTGGAGGAGTCAAAACTAAGATTCCCCATGCCTAAGTTCAAACCCATTTTCACCCATCCAATGTGTCTAGCTTTGATTGGTGTTTAGCATCTTGAAGCCCTCCACCTAAGCTCCACATTGCACCCAAATGAAGACCATGATAGCCACCCTAAGCTGTTTTACTTAAACCCATCTTCCATGGCTAAAAGGGGACTAGAAAAATCTTCTTGAGGGAACCCTGTTAAAATTGTTTCCAGAGCTCCCCTAATACTCCACAACTCCATTGCAACCATTATTTGACCATCTTCCCCATCACTTGAGCTCAATTTTTGAGCTCAAAATCAGGGCAAAATTTGACCTTCCTTAAAACTCTCTCAAACCCTAAATTGATTTGCTCTTGAGCTTCACCAGAGCAAGAGAGGTAGATCTCCATCAAAATCCCCCTCTGTTGAGCCCTCTAACCTATCCTAAGACCAAGGCCGCTCCACCATTTGATCAAACTCATACTTGGAGCCTTCACTAGAGGAAATAAACACATCCATAAGGTTCGTCAGACTCCACTGAAGCTTCTACAAGTACCCAATCGAGGCCTCACCTCTTGGGCAACGGTATAGCTCACTAACCCTAATTTTGGGCTCGATTTGGACCTTTGTGAAGAAAACTTGCAATTCAAAGCAATGTAACCGTATAGATGTACTCTTCTTGAGTATGAAGGTGTAGAAACAAACCCAAAGTGATTTAGTTGAGTCTAGGCCGAGATCTTAGGGTTTAAAGTTGGACGGTTCATAGGTTTTGGCTACTGGGGATGATGACGGAGAACCGTCTGATCGAGCGTGTATCAGATGGACGGACGAGATCGAGCCAAATGGACCTTTGTGCTGGAACAGCAGGATGTGTGGCTGCCGAGTCGGATGGTGGAGCCAAACCAAAAAATGACGTGTGGCGCTTCAGAGAAGATGAGGATGATGCGACGCGTGATTGGGATAAATAGAAAATTAAAGCTTTTTCTTAATTAAATAAATAACTAATCTTTAAAAATTCACAACTTTTAATAGAAAAATCATAATTATAAAAGAAAATACGCTCTTGGTCAATGAACAAAGGAGAATAAAGTGGACTAAATATAAAAATTATTTTCTTATTCCTTGATTTTTAATGAATTAAATACCCTCTGTCATATTTCAATTCTCCATGACTAAACATTGCTCAGGATGGCTTGAACTTTTAAGGGTTCATTCCTCATCACATAGGCTATGTCTTCTGATTTTTCTAAGTTCAGACGACATTCTTATGCTTCTGGCCCTAATTTTCAAGCAAAGGTGACAATTTTGGTTATTTTAATTATATTAATCAAAATATCACTTGGGAAATTATGGAAATAATTTTAGTTGGTTTCCTATGGTCAGAGAAATCTAAGAAAAATATTGTGATGCTTTAAATCATTTTGTGAATTTCTATACTAAATTAAATGCATATACCTTATATTAATTTATTTAAATTATAAACTTATCAAAATTTTACAAAACCACTTCTCCACTGTACATAAAAATCATGTTTATTCACTGTAAAAATATGAAAAATATTTGACTTAGTCTAAGTATTAAAATGGATTTTTAAGGAAGCCTTGCTTTTTGTATAAAAATAATTATATTAAATTAAATATGCTTAGAAAAATTATGAAAATTGTTTCTCTAGGTTCCTTGTGATCATGGGCATCTTATAAAATAAAACCCATTTTTGTGAAAATATTTCAGTTTTAAAATATATTTTGAATTAAAAATAATTAAAATAATCAAATTTTCAAAATTAAAAAAATAGATCAAAATGAGTGGGAATGTCCCCTGATCACTTAGAATTCATAAGGACATTTTTCCTAATTTTTTATGTTTAAAATAAATTTTAAAATCTTAAAAATGAATTTTTCATGTTCCCCCGCTAAAATAATCATAATAAACAAATTAAAAATCACAAAAATATAAGATTTGATTCTGTGGGTTTTTTTTTAATTCAGAGAAGTGTATTAAGAATATAAAAATGATTTTGGCAATTAAAATATTATTTTCTATTCAATTTAATCATTGAAATTGATTAAGAATAAAATAATAATAATAGAAATTTGATTAAAAAAATCATGATATTTTTTCTAAGTGTTTCTTTGACCTTAGAAAAGCTCTAATAATGATTTCCATAAATATAAATTTTATCTTGGATAATTAAATAAATTAACTTTTGGAAATCCTATCTTCTAAATTTTAATAATGATATAACTAAATCAAAATTTTGAGAGGTCCACATGTTCTCCTCTAAACATTATAGTTACCTCATGGATGTGACACTCTAAACCCTCAAAGTTGTTTGAGCTGTGTTTAAAGAGTTATGAGGTGAAGTGCCCCCCCCCCCCAGGCCAATGTAGTAACTTTAAGACCATAAAAATTTAGGATTATCAAAGGAAAAATAGGTAATTTTGATCTTAATAAACATGATTAGATGATTGATATATAATGGGACAAAATCATAATCCTCCTAATTTTCATGACTCGGAAGTCAACTTAGATCAAATGATTGTTAAGTAATGGGCTTACGTCAGAAAGATGATAGTTTACTTTTCTTAAGCCCAAAATTGAGGATGATGTGACCATTTGATAAGAATGCACATTACTTGAAATCAAAATTTTGATAATCACCATTTTACCCATCATGATTGATTAAGGCTTAGTAGTGACCTAGTTTTGATATTTAAACTCAATTGATCGGATTTAGAAGATAACATAATTGGTGATTAACATCTTTAAGCACTACAAGCCTTACCTTAATTATGGGAACCATAATCTTAAATGTCCTAAATTTGCCTTAGGGGCACCCGTCCACATAACTCTTAAGTGAAACATTAATTGACTAATCGAGCATCATATCCTTGGGATAATTAAATTGTTAAATTTCACTAAGCAACGGGGTAGTCACACTCTAAACTTGGATGGTTCATGGAATAATATGATAAGTTAAGAAATGAACTCAAAATAATCCAAGTGATCTCCAAAATGGTTCAGGGTCATACCCTAAGCACTTTGAAATCTTTTAGATATTTTGAAGGACAAATTAAACTTGTCATATTCTGTTCTAAAATTATCCAATAAGATCTTCCAAGATCCAACAAAATCATAGCCTGGGATTTGGTAGCTAAACCTTCATCTACTCATGAAATTTAAGTTCCTTGCAGTATTATATACATGCCTTGCAAGTACTTACATTTTAGGTGGTAGAACGAGAAGACTCGCCAGGTACGCTTTTACAATTTGTAGTACCGTCTTTTCTTATTTTTTCTGCATTATATTTTTACGCTTATAAAACTTGGATGTTAAACAATGATGTCACCCTGCTTGAAAACCAAAACTGTTGGGATTGCCGTAAAACCAAAACCAAAACAAAAATTAATCAAGATAAAATTCATTGCCACAACATTCAAAATATAAGACAACTTAAAATTTAATCACAGACATCACAAAGGAAAAATTGTAACTAAATTAAGACGTCTCTATCGGATGATCGGGAACCCCTCGGAGGAGGTAACCTACGGTTGCTAACGTGGTTTCCCATTGTCTAGATGAACGTAGGGAACTCATTAAGTTGAGTTTAATAAATTCATTTGGACTAAGTGAATCCAATAGAAAATAGTGGTACCGGAACGAGGGAAACGTAGGATCCTAACTAGTGTTGCTCTAATCAACTTTAATATCCCCCCATAATATTTAAATGAGAATAACCATAGGGACATCTGATTTGACATCATAACTTGACACATTAGAAAACTTAAACTTGTCACGACGAGGAGCTTGAAGCTATCATTATGGGTAGCACGTCCATCTTTAACAGTAAGAGGAGCTATAACTATAAATCATTTTTTAGAATTGAATAACAAGTCATAGGACTTTGAGGTGCTTTTCTTATGCAACATAAATCCTTAACTTTTTTTTTAGGCCTTTGTATAACTCTATTGTACAATCTAAGCCCTAACCTGTTTTAGAATTCCGAGGTTATTGTTCTTCACGACCTAAATACTCACATCATCCAGGCTATTTGTGTGATCATTTCACATAAATGTAAGCCCTAAATTAATAAATTAGCAGAATGAAATATTTAAATAATTTCTTCTCAAAATTGAAGCCAAACAATAGAATAGACTAGGAAGTCACCGAGGTTCTCCTCTGGATCTGTGACATCCCCTAGTTCTTCCTCCTTTGGATTCCATAATAAATGTTCCAAATTTGAGTCAGTCCCCTTTCACACCTCTTTGCCCGATCTCGTTGAAAAGTCCTATCCTTTTGAACTCCTTGAAGATAATATTTTCTAATTTTTATCGAGAGTTTTCTTATGTGACTTTGGTTATCTAAGATGTAATTAATTATAGGGGCTTGCCCTTAAATGAAGCTTTTCTAAAACCAACTTAGTATAAACCCTATTTAATTCTTCATATTATATAGGAGAACTTGTCGACAAATAAAATAGTTTTGCAGACCAAACGGATCGCATATATTTCTTAGTTTATTTGATCGAGCCTCATCCTCAAGTCTTGTTTTTATCCTTAGAGATAGATACAGGGTTTAAGGTATAGTGCTCTTTCAATTAAACTATAAAAAATACGGGGTCAGTTTGATTTCATATTTTTCTAATATATATATATATATATATATATATACATATATATATTAGACGCCTTTCCGAAGCGAGCGACGGGATTTTGATTTTGATGACCGACAGCTTCCAACGGGCAATCCACAACCAAAAATAGTGTCGAAATGGGTCATTTACTGCTTTTTCTCGAGTTTTCCAGGTGGTGTTTCAGTTGTTGCTCACTTTTACTTATACAATGTATGCTAGTTTGTTTCTTAAATTTTGTCACTATACTTATATCTGCTACATGAACCACACTTAGCGGAGCAGAGGACCTCCTAGGTATACAGGTTTGTTTTACATTTAGAATGTTTTAATTTACAACACACTTTACTGTTCTTCTCTACTATACATTCTACTGCTTTCTAATATTGCATGCGTTACTGCTCCTATGCATACTGTGATGTCACTGCTTTCCTTTGCTACACTTGCTACTGTTTCTTTTACACACTATACCTTAGAGTAAGAGGCCAGTAGTTGGATTTATAGGAGGTACCCAACAGCGGATTGTTAACTCAACAGTTACATGTACACTTAGAATTAACATCAAACTCGAAGGTGCTACGATGAGGAGCTTGTAGATAACATTGTGGGAAGCACGAACATCTTTAACAGCCAGACATATCTACTTCAGCTAAACCATTATTTATAATTAAAACAACAAGCCATATGATTTCGAGGTTATTCACCTAGTGTGATATAAATCCTCAACTTTTTTTAGGTTTTTGTATAGCACTGCTACACAATATAAGCCCTAACTCATTTTAGGATTCCGAGGTTGTCGTTCGTCACGACCTAAATCCTCACATCTTTCAGGCTATTCATGTGATTATTTCACATGGATGTAAGCCCAATTAAATAAAACTGGCAAGTTGAAACATTTAAATATTTCTCCTTTAAATTGAAGCCAAATGGTAGGATAGCTTGGGAAGTCATCGAGGTTCTCCTTAGGAGCCATGAAATCCCCTAATTTCTTTTCCTTTGGATTCTGTAAAATGTTCTGAATTTGATTCATTTCCCTTTCACACCTCTTTGTCTGATCTCGTAGAAAAGTCCTAACTCATTGAACTACTTGAAGATAACGTCCTCTGATTTTTATCGAGAGTTTTTCTAGGTGATTTTTGTCATCTCAGATGTAATTAACTATAAGGGTTTGCCTTTATAGAAACTCCCTATTTAATTTTTCATATTACATAGGGGAACTTGTCAGCTTATAAATAAAATATTTTTCACAGACTAAATGGATGTCATATATTCCTTAGTTTATTTGATTGAGTTTCAGTCTCAAGTCTTGTGTTTATCTAAACTTATTTATATATATTTGTAAATTAAATGTCTTTCCGAAGCGGACGACGTGATTTTGATTCCGGCGACTGACAACTTCCAACGGGCAAGTCCCCAAACTTTTTAGAGCTGACAGCTTCTGGCGACTCTGCAGGGGCATAGTTTCTCTCTACATTTAAATCAGAGAATCTTTTATTCATACATCAGCAATCTGTTGATGTCTCTCATGAACTAGATTACCCTTTTTCTGTTGATATGCTCCACTCATTTCTTTCTTGAGTGAGTACGATCAACTCTTTTGGACTTCAGGACCATCTAGTCAATCACCTTTGAATAGAGAGATTCAGGAGTTCATTAAGGCTTTTATCTGTGTGGGGTTAGACCCCCAATAGGTGTGTTGGTGGACTAGTTCCTCCCGGGTATTGTGCGTTGTAAAGTCGGTCCTGCACTGAGTCCTAAACTTCACTTTCCCTTTTGAGTTTGGTTTGTTATTTTGCAAATTAAATTAAATCGTATCATGTTGCGCTTGCTCTTTAAATTTTCTTATATTAATTAAATCTTTCTACTTTCAAACCATTTTACTAAATTTTAAAATCTTCACGAATTAAATAAAGACTTGCCCAGTCTACAGATCAACCTTTGAGTGTTCGCACTAGAATGACAAGGCATTGGCCAAATAGTTAACCCCCATAGATTTCTTTTGAAGATACTGCAATGGCATTCCCTATGCTCACTTTCTCATGCAACTTGCCGACAAGCTGTAATGCTTGCAATGTCGCACCCACCATCAAGTTTGGAGCCAGGTTTGAAGAACTTGAGGTCATACTCGGGAAAGCCCCGTTCGTCGCAATGAAGATTGTCACTCTGGATGTTCAAGAGTTGTCTGCTGAGTTCAGCCTGAACTATCCCCAGGATTTCCCTTCTTACAAGGAGGTAAAGAATACGACCACCACGGCACCTGCTAAGTCTATCGTTCCCATTTCTGCTAAGGGAAAAGAGGTTATGATCGTCCAAGATCCAACTGAAGGATTGGTTATCCCGCCAGCAGTATTCAAAATTGGATCGAGTTTGAGAGTTGTGTCATCAACTCGATCACAAAGAAGAAACCACAGCCAAAAGATTTGAAAGGCTACTAAAGCCATATTCCTGAAGAGTTCATCCATTAATGGACAATGATGGGTACGAGAGTATCCAGAAGATTGTTGTTGCTTTACCGAGACCTTATGGACATGGTGGGGAGAGGAAGAATCCTACTCCTACCACCCGTGTCAGTACAGTTTTCCATAAACTAACTGCCGAAGAGGGTTATTTAGTCGATGAATTGCTTAAACGAGTAGGGTGTGCAGTATCCCCTCACATAAAGAAAGAGATTTTAAGGGACATTGGATCTACAAAACGGTCTCAGGCACCAACTAAAACTTTACCACTTCGCATTCCTGTCAGGTTCTACTTGGGAAGGAGAGTTGATACTGCCACCGTCACTACTGATTCTACTATCACTAGATCTGTAGACCGTCGACCGATTAAGTCACGTATGGGTCTGAGAGTTCTACCAATCACCATCCATAAAGATGTTCCTAAAGTTTTGAAGGAAAGGATAAAGAGGTTACCTGGTATTGTGTCTGGTCTTCACCATGGGGAGCATACCTCTCTTTGACATGTCGATGTTTCTATTGAGACAACCCATCTCAAGACATCACCGTCAAAGAAAAAGGTGTGGGTACACAATTTCGTCGTACCGATATGATTCAGTGAGCCCATATAATAGGATCATAAAATGAAGCAAAGGTCTGAAGTATCCGACATTGTCACAAAAATTGCTAGTGAGATGCATGAGCAAGTGGAGGATGTTCACCAGAGTCCTCCAAATCTCAAGATGATGCAAGAGTCAATAATTGAAGAAAAGGTTGAGAAGCTCAGGGTTGAGATTTCTAAGTTAGCCAGCGAACATGGAGCTTTTGTTGATAATGATGACAAAGATTCTGACTTTAACAACTATCTCGATGAAGACTTCATGGATATTCATGTTATCGAAACCAAAGGAGCTACGTCTACATGTGATGCCCTACCTTTTGTTGAAGGGAATGCCTTTTATGAGTTGCGTAGGGTTTTTCTACTGAGAGATGAGCAAATTAATCAAATGGAGAAAAGATTGGAAGAGATGGTCACTGTCCTGGCTATTATGGCTGCAGTTTAAACCACAATAGTTAGCTTCTCCAGAAGTCAATCAACCAGAAATTATACAAATCATAGATGAGAGGAGGGAAGTTGCCTCGGCTAACAGAGATGATCAACAAAAGAAAGACTCTGCCTAAAATGTCATACCAAAAAAGGAATTTAAAAATATGGTCGAACAAGTTCGGGATGCCTTAGCCTAATTTAAGGGTGGTGCATTGATTTTAAAGGGTAGATCCTATCAGAAGTTCAATGTCATACTTTACTCGAAAGGTTTTGTGTCACCAAAATTTAAGATATTTGATGAGACTAGAAATCCTAGACAGCATATAGCATATTTTCAAGCTAGTTGTAGCAATACTAAAGGTAATGAAGCATTTCTTTTCTGTTAGTTTGTCAGCAGCCTATCAAGGATATCATTTGATTTGTATGTTGAGTTTCACAACAAATCAGTGAGGAAATTCTTTGATTTAAAACAATTATTGGTGAAGAGATTTGCAAGAGCACAACATCATGTTTCTATTGGGGATCTTGTGATAGAAAATTAAAAGCCTAACGAGACTCTAGTACATTATTTTTTGTGGTGGAGAAACCTAAGAATAAAATGTGAACCTCATCTACAGGAACATCATGCAATTGAGATCCTACTCAAAAGCATCCATGGAGTAATAGCCTTCGAGCTTAAGGGACTCACTATCAAATCCTTCGAGAAGCTACTCAGCAAGGCTAGCAATCTGCAAGAAGAAGTTAAGCATATGGATTCTCATGAGAAGGCTGAGAAGTCTAGGACAACCAGGATATTCGAGAAGAAGTCTGGAATAGTGGAAACAGTGGATAAGGGAAAGCAACCAATGAAAATTCAAGTGGAGTGATCTCATCATAATTCATAGCTGTCATCACAGTATAGCCAACAACAAGGGACACAGCAACATGGTTAACCTAGCCAGCACCCACACCAGGGAGGACCATACCAAGCAGAGGGTAGAACGGGTCCAACTCTTTCGGAATGAAAGAAAGCAACATATTCCTTCAAAGATGAAGTTGTACCCAAAATGTTCAGAAGCCTAATAAAGTAGCCTGAGTTCAGGTTGCCAGATCTAAGGAGATCTGAGGAAGTTGATAAGAAGGATCAGCCCGATTACTAATCGTACCATAGACTGCTTGGACACACCATAGAGGATTATTTCATCTCCAAGAACTGGCTCGAGAGAAATCTTAAAGAAGAGATGATCCCGAAGGAATATTTAAAAGAACCTCAAAGAGGTTCTATAAATATGTTTTCCGTCGAGCCAATCACTTCAATAGATCAGTATTCAAAGAAAGACTGATGGAGTACCGTTTGAAGCAAATCATCTAAGAAGATACTGGATCGGATTCAAGTTGCTTCAGTACAGTCAGCCTTTCAGAGTCTACAACCTGTTTAGCCCAAGTTGAAGAATTCTACAGAAAATTCACTGCAACCAGAGGAGAAGGAAACTAATGACATTGTGAAGACTAATAGAGGGGGGTAAGATAGGGGTTGTTTCTGTTAGATTGGTTGTCTCGGATTCGGGGAAGAAAATCTTCGAACCCCTGACCATGTATGATTATCTTATTTCCCTACCAGGGTATTATGAATATAATGATTATGATTTTGGCTATGTTTTAACTGTTTATGGTAATAAAATGACTAATTTTGGTCAATCTAACTTTGATCTAGATTCCCAAACCAATCCTCAAATCATACTTGAGTCTGATGAACCCGTTAATGAGAATGAAGAAGATGTTGGCGACATCAATTACGTAGCGCCAGGAGTGAGGAACCAACCCTCGTGTGCCACGGTGCACCACTTGCTATCAAATTGCATTTTTCCAATGAAGAAGAAGCACGTATTGCCTATAACGTCTCAAGAAGAAGAAATCACAAAGATAAATCTATGAAGTGGAAGATATTACCCCTGAGAATAGCTCCAGTGGATAGATGAAAGCAAATAGTAACTCAAGAGGAGCTATTTGCACCACCACCTATAGAAGAAACACATAACCGAGTAAAGATTGGAAGACTATGTAAAGTTGATTATAACGTGCTAGCTCAACTTAAGAAGTTGTCGGCCAAACTAAGCATATGTGATGCTCTAATCCTGTCAAAGGAAATGAGAGATTCTCTGATTACAGCTTTGCTTGATCTGTAGATTTGCTTAGCTTAGTTGGCTAGCACATCCTTGGATGAAGTTTGCTCGTTAAAAGAATAGCCTGAGATAACTTTCACAGATGAAGACTTGTTACTTGGTACTGCTAACAACAGTTGACCACTATATATCTCCGTTAACATCGGCAGACTTGTGTTGTCCAGAGTTTTGATGGATCCTGGAGCATCACTCAACTTGATGAGTATATGGACGCTGACCTATTTAAAAATTGAGGCTTAGGAGCTTACGACCGATAAGATGATGTTAATGGGATTCAACCAAAAGGGAGAAAGAGCCATTGGATTAGTTACATTGCTTATAAAAGTTAGAGAATTAGAAACAATCGCCAAGTTCCATATCATCGATGTCGAGACCTCTTTTAATGGTCTACTTGATCGATCATGGATTCACGAGCATGACGTGGTTCCATCTTCCCAACATCAATGTATTAAGTATTACAGGGAATGACAAGAGCATTGTATTAAGGGAGATTTGCAGTCATTTTCAATTCATGAAGTGGGCATTCATGAAGACGCCGTTTAATACACGCCTCTAAAGAAAACTATCTTCTCTCGGAAAGTTGTGGTAAATGAAGTGAAAGATTTCAAGGAATCACAAAGAAGAGGCCATTCAACTCCGCTTCGACAAACTACTATCATCTCTTCACAAGGAGGTGGTAGAGATTCTCTTAACCCATATACCCAAGATTGAGGCTGGGGACGTGGACAAGGAAGAGCCAACTTGATTGTTGAATGGACTAGGCTGACCATTAATATTGATGATGAAGAAAGTTCTGAAGAGGAAATGATGGTGATAAAATAGAAGAAACCACAGTACGAGATACCCTTAGAAAATGTGGAGAAAAGTCAATATGAGACAATGTATGATCGGATAAACCACTATGTGAACGCCATGACCCTTACTCTGATTCGCCCTCAAAAGTTTGATGGTTTTGAGGTCAAGGAAGTCCGTAGCACTAGTTCAAAGCTGGTCAAATTTTACCATGTTTCTACTTCTACTACTCTTGAAAATCATGTAGATTTGTATGAGAATCCTAATGAATTAATGGAATTACCTTTTGGTTACTTTATGCCTTGTGTACAAAATTTAATTCAACAGGGATATTTTCCAAAAGATAAATTACAACTTTTTGAAAAGTTGTGGAATGTTAAAAGTCAAACTCCCAATTTGAAAGAAGGTCTTAGATTTGGTACAGTGGGCCCAGTCGATGATTCAGAATTTTTTGAGGTTGTTACTAGTGAATTGGAAGATAATTGCCTTGATGTGGACGATGACTCGACTGATTAGTTAATAGGTGATTCTCCTTCAGAATTTGAGGAAGAAATTAAATCAGCTACTGATGAATTGAAGGAAATTAACGTCGGGACGGAAAAACAACCCCGACCAACATTTATATGTTCTCTACTCAGCAACGAAGAATCTTTCGAATTGATCAAGTTATTGTAAGAATTTTAAGATTGCTTTGCATATGGTTACAATGAAATACTAGGGCTGTCAGCAGAAGTTGCAGTTCATAAACTTGAGGTGGACAGAGATAGAAACCCAGTAAAAAAAGCTCCTAGAAGAATGCAGCTCGAAATAGAGTGGCAAGTCATTACCGAGGTGAAGAAGTCAATAGATGTTAACTTTGTAAGAGAAGAGCAATACCCCACATGGTTAGCCAATGTTATGCCACTTAAGAAGAAAAATGGACAGATCAGTGTATGTGTCGACTTCAGGGATTTAAATAAAGTGTGTCCGAAAGATGAATTTTTATTACGGATGCCAGAAATGTTGGTGGACATCGCTTCAACACGTGAGATTTTCTCCTTCATGGATGGATCATCGGGAAACAATCGAATCAAGATGGCTCCAGAGAATGCATCACTGACAGCTTTCAAGACGCCGATTGGGATTTTCTGCTATATAGTAATTCCATTTAGGTTAGAATACCGGAGCAACATACTAACGAGCTATGATGAAGATTTTTGACAACCTCATTCACAATCAAGTGGAATGTTATGTGGATGATTTGGTCATCAAAAGTAAACAGAAAATAAACCATTTGTATGATTTGAGGATTGTGCTCGAACGATTACAACAATTTAATCTCAAGGTGAATCCCTTATAATGCACCTTTTGCGTTACCTCCGAAAAGTTTTTAAGATTCGTTGTTTGTCATCGGAGAATCGAGATTGACTTGGATAAGATTAAAGCTATCTTGGAAATACCTCCTCCCAAAACTTTGAGACAACTACATTACTTCTAAGGAAAGTTGGCATATCTAAGATGCTTTATTTCTAATCTCTCAGGTAGGTGTCATTCCTTCTCAACATTAAATAAAAAGGACACTAAATTTGTTTGGGAAGAGAAATGTCAGCGGGCCTTCAAGAATGTTATGCAATATGTAATGACACCTTTTGTTTTGGCAGCCCCTATCCAGGAAAAATTATTGATACGTTATACTGCGGCCTTGGAAGACTCTCTCGGAGCCCTGCTAGCTCAAGTCAATGATGAGGGCGAGGAAAACATACTTTATCACGTGAGTCGTCATCTAATACCGACAGAGATAAGGTATTTGCCCATTGAGAATCATTGTCTAGCTTTAATTTTTGCCGCCCAAAAGCTTAGGCACTACATGTTTTCTCATAAGATTACCCATATTTTGAAAGTTAATCCGTTGCAATATTTTATGACCCGACCAACACTTTTCGGATGTCTAGCAAGATGGTCAGTGATTTTTTTTACAATTTGATAAACAAATATAAGATACCTGATATAAAAACACAACACTAAATTATTCTTATAAAAATTCTTTAAGTTTAAATAAAGCTTTCTAAAAATAGAAATTTTGTTTAAAATTAAATTACAATTTAATTTCAATACCAATTTCAATTGAAATCTAAATTGCTAACCTAATTTTTTATTTTTCTTAATTTCAATCCCCGACAACGGCGCCAAAAACTTAATCCCGACTGCTTATATACAACAATATAAAAATGTATGCAATTATATTCTCCACTTATATTTCCTACTTTGCAACAGCACCAAAAACTTGATTCTAACAAAAATAAGAATTCTATTTTTTTAATTTATATATATTTTGGGATACTAAGCAAGTGTACACATTGTTATCAAGTAATATAGGACTTTTTGATTAAACCTTGAATATCAAACCCACATGGATTGTTCACAATATGCACTATTAAGTAACAAACTTCTATTTCAAGAAAAAAATTATTTAAACTAAATATATTATCACAGTAATTAAAGTTTAATTATTTTTGGTATTTTTGATATTTTGACAAAACAATAATAACTTCTAAAGATAACTTGAGTTTTTGTAAGATAAGAAGTACTGAAAATGAATATCTTTTTCCTTATCATGAATCAGTAATAAGTATATGAATTCTGTTTTGAAAGTATGCAAAATTGTGTTATGCCAAAGAGGAGCAATATTATTCTTTACCCTTACTAGAGATGCCATAAAGAACATAAGCTAATTTAAAGTTTGAATAGTTCTGAAGTCCTGTTAGACAGGGAAGATACCATCTCTCACTCTAGAGTTCCCTCGATCACCTCCATCTGGGGGCTAACATCGCGTCTCAAAACCCAAAACAATAAACCAAGTTGGGTGCTTTAACCTGTCACTTTAAAGTTCTCTAACTCTACACATTTCAACGATTATTTCCCTATTTATTTGCACTCATTCATATGAATTACATTCTCATCCATACAATGTCATGTGATTCCTTACAATTATTTACTGAGACAATACCATCTCAGTTCTTACATGTTCTCACAATAAATTTTAACATCTCGAAGGGCCAAATCAAGAAGTAAATGAAGTACATTGAGTTAAATCATCATAACTTCTTCCAACATTAAAGATCAATACTCTCCACAACTTCCATCCAATACTTTATTTATGTATCATTTTAAGGAAATAGATAAAGAAAACTATTCAAAATTCATGGAGAAAACAAAACCACACATTAGTTTAAAAGCAAAAATCTTTGTCAAACAAACAAGAAGTATCAATTAAAACCAAATGTAGTAACAAAAAGATAAAAACTTATCTCAAATCCTTCATCAAACTCTTGAAGTTCCTTTGAATCTCTTCTCTTCTTACAACACTCTTAACTCTCAAAAACTAGAAACAAATACTAAAATAAAGATAGATATTGGTGTCTTACTGTCTCTCTCTCAGAAATCACTGCAAAGAAGAATCTAAAAGAAACATTTAAAGAGATTAGAAGCGGCCCTTGAGAAGACTAAAAGCATCCCCCTTGAGAAGTCCCAAGCCTCTCTTTTTATAGTTTTCCAATAGGTGCATTGATATCTCTTCAAAATGTGTCCAAATTTGATGTATTCTCCAAAGGATGCCTCCTTTCACAAGTCTTTTGACCATATTTTCGTTTCTAGTGGTCATAACCACCCTCTTTAGCCAATAGGTGCCTCAAATGTTCCTTCAAAATTCATCAAAATAAAGTAACCCGTCAAGCAACTATCACTGACACTTAAGTGCGGGGTCTCTAGTGCTTAGGCGCAGCCTTCTCTCTTTCATTGGTGCTTAAGCACCGAATCTGACGCTTAGGCACCAAAATACTTTTGCATCATTTTTGCATTTTTACTCAATATTTGTTCCTTTTTCACTCCTTTTGTCATGTTTCACCTCTTTAGTTGCACCTGAAAAAAAACACACAAATACCTTCCATTAAAGCTCAATATCTAAAAAATGGGTATAAAAATGTGTATAAAAATAATATTTATTTTAGGTGTATCAACTCTTCATAACGACTAAGAAGCCTTAATCCCCCGACTTCTTCTTTCTCACGAGTCGACTACTCTCTGATTTTTTTCTCTCCCTTACAACCTTTGGAGGTCAGAGTTTTTTGAGCGAAAGTATGAATGCCTTCAACATGACAGCTTCATTTACAAATTTCTTGCCATTTTCCATAACACTTCTATTTACAACCTACTGAAGAGCAAGAAATTCAAAAAGTTTGATGGAGAAGTGTTGATCACACACTATTCAAAGGGAGTACATGCACAAATATCTTAGAAAATTTATTATTAAAAGTACTTCTTACGTAGAAAAAAATGATTTTTGCATTTAATTCTTCTATATATATCGTAGCTATAACTTTTAAGGATTAAAAGAATCATGGAACTAAATATGTACATAAAAAATATAACCACACGAATTTCAAGAAAATTCAACGGGTCTCGGTTTTGAACACGAAAAGATAACGTATTTGGATACCCAAAAGATCGAAATCAGAACTTGGAGCCGATCGAACAGACGCACAACCAAACGAATGAATAAAAAAACAATCATTCATGACCAGCTCTGTCGATTGATTGTGAAATTTTTTGCAAGGATGGCCAAATGACACCTAACAGATAACCTTTCTGATTCACTGGGAAGGCCCCTTGTCCTAAGAGAGTTGCTCCTTCATATTAAAGTGTTCAATGACCCAAGTTCACCCTAATGGCCCAAGTTCAACCTAACGGCATGAGGGCCACTAATGATTCCATTGAGAGGGCTGGCTGATGACCTTTCAATTGGTCATTTGTTTTTCCACTGACGTAAAGTTGTCAGCTAACAAATGACAACCTTAATGGATCATTAACCACCCCTCTGACAACCTTAATGGATCATTAACTGGCCCTCTTTAAGCAGTCATGAATACAAAAAAATGCCAATGATGATTATGATATTGAAGAAGTCTTAGAGTTAGTTACAAATATAAAAGGTGTCATAAAGTCTTATATTGTCCTTTTTAAAATAGAGATGAATATATAATATTACATGATACCATTATAACCTATAACTAAGGGGTCATTTCTCCAATAAAAGACTAACGAACTTACTCTCTAAATGCCTTGTTATGGTGCACCTCTTTTTTCTTAATCTCTCTTTCTAATCCTCTCATATGTCCAACATATTATTCCTTGGGTTGTGTGATCCTTGTGATATTCAACATGAATATAATTTTAAAATAGAATTGAAACATAATATTTTAATTATATTCTTATTTTTATCTAATTTTTAAAATTTTTATTTTTCCAAATTCAGAACTTTTGAATTGAAAGCAAATTCGCGGGCTCAATTCCTAAGCATGGCCGATTTTGCGCTAACAAGTTGTATGCATGAATCATACTTGCCATACCCGACAATTTTTAAAATCATGCCCAAACCTGCAGCAGTTTTTTGATAAATAATATTTATTTTAANTGAAAGCAAATTCGCGGGCTCAATTCCTAAGCATGGCCGATTTTGCGCTAACAAGTTTGTATGCATGAATCCTACTTGCCATACCCGACAGTTTTTAAAATCAAGCCCAAACCTGCAGCAGTTTTTTGATAAATAATATTTATTTTAATCTATCAATAATATAAAATTCTGATATCAATATATTATTGTATTCTTTTTTTAAGAAAAATTGAGAATTGAAGCCTTAAAATATTAGTCCCTAGTTAAAGAAAAGATTATCTATCTCGCTATTTATTGTGATATCTCTNCTTTTTTTAAGAAAAATTGAGAATTGAAGCCTTAAAATATTAGTCCCTAGTTAAAGAAAAGATTATCTATCTATTGTTTGGCAGACCTTACCGCTATTTATTGTGATATCTCAATCGAAATAGGACAGCAAATTTGTCCTGGTCAACTTCAAAACTGACGCAGCATCGCATTCAAATTCAAAAAGCAGGAGCAGATCGGAAAAATAAATATTTCACATTTGAAATTGTTCAAAAAAACCAAACATAATCTACAGGATCGCTGCAGTACAGTCAGTGATTGCTTCTTGGAATCGTGCATGCTAAAGAAGAGAAAAAGCCAAGAAATGATTTAAATTTGAAAGAAGAATTATAAATTATTAAATCAACTTTAATATGAATTACTTCATAAAATGTAATTCATATTAAAATAATTTTAATAATTTCAAAACTCATCAATCAAATTTGAAGCATAAAACTCCATAAACCGGTTGTACACACCAATCACAAACGCGGTTCAAACTTCTGGCCCAATCCGTTCGAGTCCCTCCACCACGGTCCGCATCCGCGGCCGCGCCTCAGGTTCAGCCTCCGTGCAACCAAGAGCGATATGAAACACCGCAAGTACCTCCCGCTTAGCGTGCACCTCCTTCAGCAAAGCCGGGTCCACCAACTCCGACAGCGGCCGCGCCTCCTTGAAAGAAAGTCGCACCGACTCCACCATCCCCGCCTCCGGTCTCCTCCCCGTCGCCAACTCCATCATCATCAGGCCGAACGCGTAAACATCCCCTCTCTGTGTAGGGGGTGACCTCATCTCCGGCGCCGCGTAGCCCGCCTCAGCAGCCACCAGCTGCCGATTCGATCCCCCTCCGCCACTACGCTGCAACTGAGAAATCCCAAAACCGGACACATATGGCCGTAGATTACCATCTAATAGAATCTTGGAGCTCTTCAAGCTGCCATGAACGAGCTTCCTCGCACTGCATTCATGGAGGTAAGCCAACCCTCGTGCCACCCCCTTCAAGATAGCAAGCCTCGCAGCCCAAGGTAGCATCATCGGCGCCGGCCCCACCATCGCAGCCTGTTGCCCTCCGTGCAGAGCAATGAAGAGATTTCCATTAGGGATGTAATCGTAGATGAGAAGCTTCTCGTCGGGTGCGTAGTAGTAAGCGCGAAGATGAACCAAATTAGGATGCCGCGCGCGGCCGAGAGCAGCGGCCTCCGACTCAAACGTGCGGCGGCGGCGGAACTGATCATCGGGATCATTGCCTTCGTCGATCTCACTGAGGCGACGGACAGCTAAAGCAGGGCCGCGGCTGACGAGCACTTTGTAGACAATGCCACTCCGGCTCTTTCCAATCACATAGGCCGAAGCACGGAGGAGTTCTTCCAGCTCGAGGTCGAAGCTCTCATCGACAGCCACGTAGATCTCGTCGGGATTCTGACCCTCACGCCGATCATTCAACGAAGGCGACCCTTTTCCCTTCTTGCAGAGCATTCCCTTGCCACCAGCCGCGGTAGCACGTCTTCGGCGGAACTGCCATTGTAATACGAGAACCGAAACAAGTGCAGCGATGATGATTACAGCAAGGATCGGGATCATGGCCGCAGGCCTACGTTGCCTCTCCTCCGCGGTTGAGCGCAGCGTAGGGGAACTTACATTTAAGCTAGGGTTTGCATTTGCAACGGGTTGACTGCAAGCATACTTGAGAGGGAAACCACATAAAGCGGGATTTCCGGCGAATGCGGTAGGGCCCTGATTCAACAGCGAACCGACCTGTGGGATCTCCCCGGAGAGGTGATTCTGCCTGAGATCCAAGCTCACGGCGACCGGAAAGTTGCCGTAAGCAGCCGGGATTTTTCCAGTGAAGAGGTTGCAGGAGAGGTTCAACACGCCGGAGAGCCTTGGTAGCGCGGCGATCNAGCGAACCGACCTGTGGGATCTCCCCGGAGAGGTGATTCTGCCTGAGATCCAAGCTCACGGCGACCGGAAAGGTGCCGTAAGCAGCCGGGATTTTTCCAGTGAAGAGGTTGCAGGAGAGGTTCAGCACGCCGGAGAGCCTTGGTAGCGCGGCGATTGCGGGGGGAAGTGACCCGTTGAGTTGGTTAGACGAGAGGTCAAGACTAACGAGAGATTCTAACCCCGCAATCTCAGAAGGCACTGGACCGGAGAAATCGTTGTTGGAGAGGTCAAGTGATACCAAGCTTCTGATATTGCCGATAGCTGACGGGATCTGGCCAAAGAAANCTAACGAGAGATTCTAACCCCGCAATCTCAGAAGGCACTGGACCGGAGAAATCGTTGTTGGAGAGGTCAAGTAATATCAAGCTTCTGATATTGCCGATAGCTGACGGGATCTGGCCAAAGAAGCGGTTATGCGGTAGGGCTAGGGTTTCGAGTGAGGAGAGCAGGGAGAGCTCTGATGGTAGGTAGCCCTCAAGCGAGCTGTTCGCCATGGAGACGGCGGTGATCCGACCACTCTGGCACGATACGCCACGCCAGGCGCAGGGGTCGTCATCAGAATCAACCCAGGAGTCAAGAATGCGGTGGGGATCAAGCGTGATAGCAGCTTTCAGAGCGAGCAGAGAAAGGCCATCGGTCGTCAGGGCCGCCGCCTGCGAGGATAGAGAAATAAGAAGTAGCGCCCAAGAAGTCATCAGCATTCTTCTCTCTAATACTCAACGCCCCGCCACCATTAACGCTACAAGGAGTGGAGCAAGGTAGAGGACTGTGAAGGTGCAATAAAGGAAGAGCTTGTACTGATGAAAGTCGGAAAGACTAAAAAGTGCGATTAGTTGACAAGATTCCTTGAGATCCGATGCCTGATTCAGTAATTTGATCGGCTAGAATATTTTGGGGAGCTGGGGTGATTTAAAATGNCGGCTAGAATATATTGGGGAGCTGGGGTGATTTAAAATGATTCAGACCCGTTTAGGTTTACTCGGGGCACAAGGGCATGCCCGGAAAGAAATAAGCGCGGTTTTCAAAAGCTACTGCGAATGGACCGGTCTGATTCTGTTTACGTGTAGATTACTTGGTAGAACTCGACGGAGGGACATCGATACTTTTTTTTACCGCATAGACGGTTGGGTGCGTCAGTCACGCACAATTCTTAATGCAGAGAAATGGTGCCTTTTAATATTTTTATATTCATAATTTTGAAAATTGAATTGGACGAATGACTTTGATCTAAGGCTCCGTTTGGGTTGCTTTTTTGCGGCTTCGCGGCACTCAATCGCAAAAATCAACCGTTTGGCTCCCAGCGTCGCGGCTGAAGGAAGTTGAAGCTGAAGAAAAGCGGGTCGCGATATCCATCCCGCGGTCCCAGNTGATTCAGACCCGTTTAGGTTTACTCGGGGCACAAGGGCATGCCCGGAAAGAAATAAGCGCGGTTTTCAAAAGCTACTGCGAATGGACCGGTCTGATTCTGTTTACGTGTAGATTACTTGGTAGAACTCACGGAGGGACATCGATACTTTTTTTTACCGCATAAACGGTTGGGTGCGTCAGTCACGCACAATTCTTAATGCAGAGAAATGGCGCCTTTTAATATTTTTATATTCATAATTTTGAAAATTGAATTAGACGAATCACCTTGATCTAAGGCTCCGTTTGGGTTGCTTTTTTGCAGCTTCGCGGTATCCAATCGTAAAAATCAATCGTTTGGCTCCCAGCGTCGCGACTGAAGGAAGTTGAAGCTAAAGAAAAGTGGGTCGCGATATCCATCCTGCGGTCCCAGCTTTCGTCTCGTAAAAAAATTCTTTTACCCTCGGCGCAAAGAATCCTCCTCCGCCTATTCCCGCACGCGTTCGTCTTCCCTCCCGCGCGCGTTCTTTTTCCCTCCCGCATACCAAACCCTCCCGCGCGCGTTCTTCTTCCTTCTCGACACCAGGACCGAAGCATCCGCGAGCGTTCTTCTTCCTCGACACAAGGATCGCGCACGTTCTTCTTCCTCAGTGCGAGCGTTCCTCTTCCAAGACATCAAGACCGAACCCTTCCGATCTTCTTCTTCCGTTCTTCTTCCTCCTAGACACCAGGACCAAATCCTGTCGGCAAGCATAAAATTCAAAGGTATTTCCTCGTACGATATCCGCTTCTTTCCATCCACCGCAAGGAACGAAACTTCTCATTCGACCTCCTTCGATCCCAGAAGAAGTTAATCAACAAAAACGAAGGGAAAAAGTCCTCCTTGATCCTCTCAAAAAATTCGCCTAGGTTTTCTGCCTTGAAGCGAGACGACAACCCCATACTTGATCCTCTGCAAAAAAAGCCCTCCTTGATCCTCTGCAAAAAATCCGCCTAGGGAAAAAGACCTCCTTTTCAATTCAGTTGCCTATGATGGCTAATAATTATTGGTTGGATAACAGTGCTGAAGTTTTTTGTTTTTTTTTTTGCTGCTGCCCTCTCTTTTGTTGCGGTAGGGAATGCAATTATCTAGGTTTTTTATGGCTGTTAGACCAGTTTCTGAGAAACATAACTTATGTATGTTGCTGCTGCTTTTCCTATAAATTTTAAGCAAGACATTAGTATGCTTTTCTTTCTCCTTACCTATTAACTCCAGTATTAGAGTTGAAGAAAGGAGCTTTAACTTACAA
This sequence comes from Phalaenopsis hybrid cultivar, assembly GCA_002079205.1. Lineage (NCBI taxonomy): Eukaryota > Viridiplantae > Streptophyta > Magnoliopsida > Asparagales > Orchidaceae > Phalaenopsis > Phalaenopsis hybrid cultivar. The sequence goes on along the minus strand of JXCR01031857.1, from coordinate 20,387 downwards.
TGGTTGTTTATTCATTGTCTCGAGAAGAGATTTGGATTCTCAAGAGTTTAACTTTTCTATTATTATTTCGTTGGAGCTTAACTTCTATTGCCAATATTGTACAATGGTTGTTTATTATACTACTTATTCCCTCACCAACAACAATTAGAAGCATAAAAAAACATTAATAAAGAACAATATTGGCAATAGAAGAGAAGCATGAAGTAAAAAAAGGGAGAGAATGCTCCAAGAAGCCCAATTGGTTAAACTCTAAAGTCAAGAAGAAAAAAAATTGAAAGAATTACTTTGGAACGACATCTTCTTTGTTTCTCTGCTTTTACCAGTTTTCTTTTCTTCTTTTTTGTGCTGTAGAATTCTTGCAAGCAGACAATCTGCTGCAAGATCTAAAGAGAGAAAGATAAGGTACACTAGTTAGCTTGAGCGCAAGGTGCAAACGCTTCAGACGGAGGTAACTACCCTCTTAGCACAGCTTACTCTGCTATAGGTACTCTAGTTTCATCCATATATCTAACTGAATGTTTTTCGAGTAAACCTTATTTAGTTCTTCCATTCCATTCTATACATTTTATCGTACTTTCTAGGAATACTTCATTTCCTATCATTCTGAGAATCATGTTACTACATAGTAATCACTTGTTGGGTCTTTCTTCTTGGATCAGACATCTTTAACATTCACATTTCATGCTTGTTTGCTTACATCACATTTTTCTTATATGAAATTTATCTGTTTACTCTGATATTACTGAAAGAATCATTCAATTTTACTTGTTGCAGATGGTTTAGGCGAGTTCAGTCTTACACTTAAAATTTTTTCTGATTTACAATAAGAATGTAATGATTTTGGAACTTAACTAGAACCTAATGGGGACATTGTGTCAATTCTCATGAGTCTGGTATAAAATGAATCTCATGGTTTGAAATAATATTTGGTTCCATAAACGCCGCCATAACTTTCTTTGCGGTTAGTGGAGAAAAGGTTGCTTTTGCGAGAACTCTGATGTTGAATAAAGTTCCATAAGTTCCATAAATTCATAATTCTAATTCGACAGGACATGCTTCTTATTGCTGCCCCAGGAATTATTTATCTGTTGCTGATGTGTTGTATCTTTGGGAGCTATGTAAATATTCATAAAACTTCAAAATTTATGTCTTAGATATGTAAATACATAAGATTGTGTTGCATATGG
>JXCR01031817.1:0-11366 GCA_002079205.1 Phalaenopsis hybrid cultivar | reverse complement strand
CATCCATTACAAAGAAAATAAACTGATGTAATTATGTAAAGAAGGTCAAGTAAGAATGCCATACCGAGTCCAATTTGCATCTTATCAGTAAGGAAGAGGCGAGGCTTGGATGTTCGGTCTGCAAAGGAATTCAACATTTCTTCAAGTCTCCTAACAAAATTACGAGAATCAATCCTTACATCATCATCATAACAAAAGCACATAAGGTCCTGCGTTCTCCACAGAAACCCTCCTATCAGAACATAACAGTTCGTGCAACACAAAGAGCTAAAGCATCAGACGACCTACTTGTACAGTTTCCAGAAGATAAGACGGACGCCTTCCTGGAAGCTAACTGATGTGAGTATAACAATCGCATAAGTCCACGATGCCGATGACTTAACAGGAAGAAACGCCCTCCATACTCCCGAAAGAAGAATCAAGCTTACAAGCCAAAACAGTGTGCTGTGCCAACAAATCACAGCCACAAGCTTGGGATTATGACAATTATTTCCTACCAAATTATGACTGAAATTTTCTCAGCTTATGCAAGATCAAATGATTAAATAGCTAAAGTTCACTCGGCACTCAGAATCTTATTAAGTGGCTGTTTCGTTACAATTACGATTTGACAGATCCTAAAAATAATAATAAGAGCGAAGAGGGAACGAGAGGAACCTGGAGAGAAGCGTGAGGACGAGGAAGGGTCTCTTGGCGATGACGGAGACAAAGATGGAGAGTGCCGGGCCTAGGGCAATTAGAGCATACCCTAGCCCCGCAGCCACCGTCATCCTTCTGTCCCGACGACCGGCTACCCGAGTTTCGGGTAAAGAACTTCGACCGGTGCAGTTTATTTTTGAAAGAACGATAGGAAAAAATGCAGGCAACTCGAGGCGGCTGAGAATTTTATCTTTTAATTAAAACGTTTAAGTTTTTATGGGTGTTTGGTACGACCATATTAATAGGATTTATGTATTGGATTTAGGAAATTCAGTTAAATATTAAAAGTGTAATGCAATTAGAAATTCAGATTTAAGATTATTTTGTCTTGATTCATCTTAAATTTGAATTTAATAAATCAGCAAATAAGGATTTAATAAATTGGATTAATTAAGAGGGTGTTTTGTAACCTGCTTATTATCGGATTTAGTCATGAATTTAACTTAAATATAGCTAAACATCGAAAAAATGAAAAAATAATTCAAACAAATCGTTAAAATGAATTTCATCGTGTTCTATTTCTTTTTTTCTCACATTCTGTATTTTGTAAATCTGATCGCAAGACGGATTTATTTCGTCTTCGCACGAGCTCCTCCTGTCGTTTGTGTAATCTGGATTTATCGGATTACATAAGTCTTATTAAACATAAATTTGATCTACAACCTAAATCCTATTAACGCTAAATCCTTCTTGTAGTTAAAAGCTGCCTATGTGAAGTACATGAATTTATTTGTCTTAAAAAAACTAAAAAAAAATATAGCCTACGAAAAGTTTTTCCCAAATTATTATCCTACAAGTTGGCTATTTATATTATCAATAGACTCATTTTCTAACCTCCAAGTAGGCCTGAATGCTAAACGCTAAACAATGAGATAGACGGCATTTCATATAACCTTTGACATTGAAGTCTCAATAAATAAATCTCTCAAACATGAATCCTTTAGATTATTCTTATTTTTTTAATTAAATAATTGAAATGATAAAATTATAGTGTTCATACTTTGCATTTTTTATAAAAATATTTTTAAAATATTAAAAAGTAAAATATTTAAATTTTTAATATTTTCAAAAAAAAATGAGTTAAACTCAAATCACAGTTAATTCATAAGTAAGCACACATGGCTCTCACACAACGGACAATCTAAGAATGCAATTAATATTCTTGATAGTAGTAATGATTGTGACATTGTCACTTTCATCTCTTAACACACTGTCTCTTCGTGGTGAAAATCTCAATTTTCATAGTCTCCATGAGAGCATTTTATGGCCCCTCGTTCATTTTATCTCTCCCTATAGATATCTCACATCCTCCATCAATAAAGCTACCAAAGGATTGATTTAATGAACCCTCAAAATCTTTAGTTGTCGTCGATTTTGCCTATTTCTCCCACATCTCAGATGGTCAATGTCCCTCTATTCGTGCTGGCCAGATGAATCAACCAGAGACTAGTATCAAGAAGTCCATGTGTGATCCTTCCATTTCCAAGTTTATGTTCAGCTTGATTTTTGTCATTGTTCGCACATAATCTTGAATTTACTCAACTCAACGTTTGCGGGAAGAGTCATTGTGAAGCTATCACAAATAAATCTTATCTAAATTGACCTAAAAAACTCAAAAATGACATATGATCAATGTCAAAAAGTCCCATAAAAATTTAGATTGACCAACCTTTGAAAAAGACTGGCTCTTTAAGGTGAATTACACTTCAAGAGACATGTCTAGAGATATTCTTGATAAGCAAAATATTGTTATGCTTTAATTTGACTGAATTATATCAAGATAAAACTGTTGTTAATAGTTGTTTCCTAACTAAAGCAGTTTATAGTTTGACATGGAATACAATGAATCGTCATAAAAAAATGAGATAATTATCTCTTTACATTAAGAAAACTTATGTGATAACAATAATTTAATCACTAAAAATCCAAAAGAAATGTGAAATCATGTAATCAATGATGAGTAAGGTGACAAAAGAATCTATAAAAAGGTAAAAATGATATAATAGAGATTTTATATATCCATTTATTAAGAGAAAAAAATGGTGTTAATATGAGAGTATCCTTGTCATATTCATAGGAGATAATGAAAGTGGTCTAGTAATATTGGATCAACAAATCTTGGCTAAATTCATATTAATTATTCGTTAGAAACAATATCCTTGAAGTAAGTTCTATTAGTTTCTCAAAAGGATAATGTATAATGAGAGTATGATAAAAACGTAAAACTGATTTGAGAGATCCGAAATAAAATACTTGAACAAAAGCATATAAATAAGTAATTCCCAAAAAAAATACGCAAAGAACGTTAAGATTTAACGTGAAAAAATGCAAAAATAGGAAAACTTTTTCACGGAGCCACAACACATCAAGAAATTTACAGTGATGAGAGAAATTGTACTTATTGCACCACACTCAATCTTCTCCACTCTCTTAGAACTCATGAATGCTCTTTTCCTTTCTCTTTCACATAAGAGAACTCACAGAAATCTGACACCAACTCATAACACTGTTTTGCACTATTTGCACGCACCTCCCAAGCAAAGAAACATGAAACTTAAAGCCTTGAACTGGAGAAATCAATTATATGTGCATCGGTGCTATTCACTTGAGTCGAGTTTTCTGGTGCACTTTTCTGGAATGTTGGAAATGAGTCTTCTATGTACCTAAGAACCCTTACTTGTGATGGGTTTGTGCATGGAAGCCTTTTGGGAGAGCTCCTCTCTCGCACTAGGTTACCCTTTGTCAAGTGCAAGGAGCCCTTAGGCCTTGGGTTTGTCATTGTACTATACTTGGGCACTTCTTATTGTTAGTTAAGCTCCACACATAATAATATCTCACATGAAAACTGATTTGCAATCACATGTCCTCTAAATTTTCTCTTCCCTAAAGTTGTATCATCTTCATAGTTGTGTATAGTAGTATGGGGAACCTTAGTCTTAGCTTTCATGAGCTCCAACTGAAGACAATCATAGCTTCAGCTTTTAAATTTAACTATATTAGTCAATATTATTGTAGGAGAATTAAAAAAGTGATACATCAATAGAATTTGCTTCAACTTGGCATGAAAAATGGGATTTTTTTATGGATGCTCAAACTGTCACTATGAAGCTTTCTAATCATTTACTTTTAGCCCAATTATGTTATAGAGTTATGAAGCCAAATAACTTCCTTTCTAGCCTTTGTAATAGCAATATACTTAGTTTATTTGGCTGAAAGTGTAATAATGTTATGGTATGGATACCCAACTCATTGTTGTGTTCTCCAAAGTGAAGACAAACAACATTGTACTTTTTCTACCATCAATATCCACTATCATACCTAAATCACATATCCTTGTAGATTAATTCTTACACCTTCGAAATAAAGTGTATTGTTGATTTTTCCTTTCAAATATTTGAGAATCCACTTCACCCTCTTCCAATGATGTTTTTATGGATTACTCATATACATGTTGACTACTCCCACAATGCAATATATGGTCTTATGCATATTATCACATATGTCAAACTTTCAACTATTGAAGCATATATTGTTCTTTTTATTTGTGCTTGCACTACTTCAGATTTGGGTTATACTTCCTTAGATAGCATGAAGTGACTATCTAAGGGGTCCAGAGTGATTTTGCTTCACTCATGTTGAATATATGTAAGCCCTTCTCATTATATATTGCCCAAGACAACTTCATGTACCTGCACACATGTCCCTATTGATTCTCATAACGAACATCTTCTTGGTTGGACCTAAATCCTTCTTCTCAAAGTCCCTTAATATTTGTTCCTCCAAGTCCTTGGTCTTCATCATATATGCTCATACAATCAAAATATTATCCACATATAATAGAAGCATGATATAGCAATTACCAATAATTTTTTATGAAGTAAAAGTGATCTGCATTTTACTTCATGTGTGCGTCATTTGCATAAACTCATCAAACACCTTATACCACTATCTTGAGACTTACTTAAAGCCTAAGGGCTTCTTTTAAATCTATAGATCATGTTTTTTTTCTGAAACTTTAAATTCATGTTGTTGCATCATATATAACTCTTCTTCTAAGTTACCATAAAAGAAAGTTGTCTTCACATCCATCTACTCCATATATAAATTTTTCTCAGCTACTAAGCTCGACATAACTTTAATAATTGTCACCTTTACTACTACAAAAAAATATCTCCGAGTAGTCTACTTCTTTCTTTTACTGAAATTACTTCATAAAAATACTTGCTTTGTGGTGGATGCTATCAATTGACTCTTCTTTGAGTCAAAAGACTCACTGTTTGTGTAGTACATTTCTGTCATTTGCTAGTTCAACCAAATATCATGTTTGACTTGATTTTAGTGAATGCAGCTTGTCATCCATAGTAAACTCCCACTTATGTGAGTACTCAGCTTGAGTGGCTTCTTTCATATAACTCTGATTCATCACTATCAGTTAACAAAAGATAGTGTAAATAAGGAAAATGTCTCTGTATCAATTGTGTAATTTTGTTGGATCTCCTAACTTTAGTAGTAGGTGACTTAGAAACTTCCTATGTTCCACCATATTGAGCACGTATCCTTTCTCCATTTTCTTAATTGTTAGTATATTCTATCACAACATATTTGGAGGAGTCTTCAAAAATAACTGATGGATAATCTTGAGATATGTTACTATCCTTATACACTTTCATTTCATTGAAAGTAACATCCTTGACTCTAATGAATTGTTGATTCTGATAATCTCAGAATCTGTACTCAAATTTATCTAAGTTATATTCAATGAAAGTGCACTTGATTGATTTCAAATCGAGCTTACTTCTGAATCATGCATCAAGATTAGCATATGATGAATAATTAAATATTATCACGAGAGATAGATTTGCCTCCTTGTTACTCCAAGTTTCTTCATGTAAGCATTCATTTGAAGGTACTTATAGGATGCGATTGATCAGATAAACTATGTACAATGTCACTGCTTCTACTCAAAATTATATTGGCAGGATCACATGTAATCTCAGGCTTCTGACATGCTTTATGATGGTTCTATTGATGCGCTTATCACGTCATTTTGTTTCGGTGTCATTAAAAGACTAAAATCATGCATGATTTCTTATGATGCACAATAAATCTTAAACCTCTGGTCACAAATACTCGATATCATTATCTTATCTAAGACAATTTAACCTCTCATTCTCTATCATGGCCTTCCATATCTTAAACACGTCACATACAACAAATTTGTGTTTCAAGAAAGATAGTCATACATTTATGGTGTAATCATCAATAATAGTGATAAATTATTAGGATCCTCTAATAGACTGAACTGGATTAGGACCTTATACAATAATATGCATTAACTCCTATTGACCTCGTTTTTACATGAGGTTTACCTTGCCCCTTTGTCTCTCTAAAATTTAGTGCTCATCCTTAGAGTTTCCATAAAGGCTTTTCTAGAGTACTAATGATTGAACCAAACACCATGTTAGAATTTTGAACCAATTCTTCACTCCATACAGTTTCATGCACTTAATTTTAAATCCTTGACACTTTGTTAGTTTAATTGAAGTTAAGCCATTGAAGCTTAAGTTGAGTTCCCATGGGCTTAAAAGTTCCCTTAAGATGCTCTTTGGTCCTTGACATTTAAATCTTTGGTAATTTAGCACATAGTTTAAGAGAATCCAAATGTTTACTTACAAGAGCTAAAATAAGAGCCTAGGACAGTGCCCAATTAAGAGTCCATTCAAGACTCATCATAAGAGCCCTATTAAAAAGAAATATTCAAATTTATACTTTATTATTTATATTTCAATTTAAATATCTAGAATGTGTAAATTTTTGAACTTGAAGCTTTGTTATGGCCAGTGAAAATAGAATAATAATTAGAAAGGTGGTTTGCACCTTCCTTCATTAAGGGCCACTACCACTCTTCAAAATTTCCTCATCATCTAATCAAATTTTTTTATCATTATAATCCCTATAAATATGTTTGATAATGTAATGAATTTTGAATAATTATTGAATGAAATATTTGATTAAGAATCTCCTTTCTTCTTTCTTGGCGCTTGGTGGCTTCAAGTGTTGCATTTTTTTTTTGTGAGATTACGTATTCATCTTTGTTTTTCATTTAATTTATTCATAAGTCCTTCATACCACTTACTATAAATACATCACTACTCTACATCCAGATCCTAAATTTCTTATGATATCAGCAAACCAACAAGCCAATCCTCACAACCATTTCAAAGCCATCTTCATAAATATTCGTCAAGCAAGAGCATATTAAGGCCTTGTCTTATTCTCTAACCCTGAACACCATTCTAAACTCATTCAAAATTATCCATATACTCCATATCATAAGTACACATTTAAGATAACCACCAAATATCATTTTTAGCCATTTTCCTAATCCTAAAGCTGAATTTCCAAAGTCTCAATTCATCCCAAACAATCCTAATCCAAGTTAGTCTTTGTATTTTAGCCACCACTCTCTCAAAAATCTTTTAACATTCTAGCAAAATCTACACATCACTTTAGACCTAACACCAAACATCAATAACACATTTTAGTAATTTATATCATCAAAAAGCCACTCACCTTCATCATTTGAGTTAATATTTTCGGGTTATTTGCACTCACATTTCTTAATTCCTTGAATAATTCACTTTTTAGTTTAAGGAGAGTCCATTGCGTATAGTGTTAACTTTGAACCATGATTGAATTTATGTTTAAATAAAGAGAAATAAAAAAGAGAATATAAGATAATAATAACAAATAAAAACAAAAACAAAAGATAATTGAATCAAAACAATTAAAACCCCTTAAAAATGCAAAATTTAAATATAAAATTTCAAAATTAAAGTAAAAAACAAAATTCTTATGAAAATTCAAATTAAAAAAAAACATGATAAACTTTACTTTTCTAAATAATAATATTAAATTAAAAATTATTGAAAAAGAAAAGTTAATTAAAATAATAATGGATCCAATAATAATACAAGTTTCAAATAATTAAAGTTACAAATAAAATCAAAGTTACATAAATTCACAAAAAATAACTATAATTAATTTCATCTAATAATTCACTAATAAAATTACAATAAATTTGGACCAAAATAATATAAAAAAAATAAAATAAACTCCACTTTTCACTCATATACTAATCCGAAGCAAGCTCAATTTTGAATCCAGCCAAAACCACACCCAAGTTCACCTTACCACAAACTCCACACTTTCTTCAAAACCAAACCCAAAACCACACCCATTTTCTTCCTTTCTGTCATCCTTCATTCACCAAATTACCACTCAAATTCAAACCAATCCCCTCCACAAAATATCCTAAACAACACTTAAAACACACACATCACCCAACCCATTACACAAACCATCTCTTCCTACATCACCAACACCATCCAAATTCTAACCTTCCCTTTGGACAAATTCTAAACTTAATCACTCCCATTTCAAACCCTCCAATTCCACTTTAACATCAGTGTAAGCCATGCCAATTACAAACCAAATTCCATAGCCAAACACAAGTTCCAAATAAAATCTAAAGTCAGGCCATTCTTTGAACAAATCAAGCACATTTTCAAACTCACCTTTGTTCCCTTCAAGCCAACCCAAGCCAACCCATTTTGAGCCTATCTTGAGCAAATTGTAAGCCAAATTTCAATCTTATTCCAATCCCATTATAAACCTCATTTCAAGCTGACATGAGTAAACTTTACGTGATTTCACCTGCTTTTTACTTTACTTTTTTACCTATTATTCTTACTAATTTATCATAGATTTATGCTTGAGGAAGGATTTTGTTGATTTTGTGAAGGTTATAGATGTTAGATAAGTGAATTTTGGAACAAAAAAAAAACTAACATAAAAGCAGCATAAAGCAACATGACCACACCCGAAAGAGATCCACCACACCCGGATATCGACACTAGCGCCATGACCATGGCACAATCTGGTGTGGCCAAACTAGAATTTTAGAGAGGCGATGTGACTACGCTAGGATTAGCATTACCTTGTCATCTGATTTAAAAGTTTGGCATGACCATGCAACTTTTCAATGTGACCTTATCAACAGTGAGAAATTATTTTAACAAGAAATGTTCTTACTAAATTCATGGATTAAGCTTTAAAAATGTTCCTTAGGGCATCTTTTGAAGTGGAAGAGAGCTGGGGATGGCGGGAGAGCAAAAATAAAGTTTTTTGGAGAGATTTCCCTTAGGATTCTCTTCATTTCTTACGGTTGGGGCGCTAAAAATTTTTCCAACATTTTCTCTTCATATTTTCTTACATATGCAGAGAGGTTACTATATGAGATAGGACTTTCCTACTGTTGAAGAGGAAACAAATTGTGTTACAAGTCCTTACTTTCAATTTTTACTTACAAGGATAATTTTGATGGAATTCATTTCTGGTGTTCTTTCTAACATGTGTAACTAAAATTGCTTTCACTTCTTTGTGATTCTTGACATGTGGTCTTTATAGTTTTCTCAAATAATTTCATTCTTTGTACCCTTTTCCTGAGGAATCAGAGCTTTTCAATGTTGTGTTACCGTAAAGTTTCATTTACTCATGATATGACAAATTAAGATGTTAATATATTTTGTGATCTGTGACTCATATTTGATGTACAAATAAACAAAATGGTTAGCCACAAAATCAAGATAACAATAAGAATATTTTATTTGGTTTGTAAAAACCAAGAAAGGGAATCATAACCTCTGCAGAATGTCATGCAGATTAAGAAAGCCTCAATTTCATGGATTCTAGCCTTTTTTTGACCTAGGCATCTACATAAGGAGGAATGTCTATATATGTTGACAACTATCACAAAAGAGAAAGTTTAGAAAAATCACAAACCACCACATTACCTAAATCACAGTGGCATGAGCCTCACATGCCATGAAGAACAGTAAGATTTATCTGTCGCTATTTTTTCAGCTTTTCTAAACACGTTATCTTTTGTTTTTTGCTTTTAAGTAAAACTGTCAACACGACTCATTATTCGCGAACAATTAGTGTTCGTCGTGCTAAGAAGTCCGTGCTTGATTCGTTCGCCAAGTTAAAGAGTCGAACACGAACAAAGCTTTTGCGCTCAATATAGAAACGAACCAAACATGAACAAAGATTTGTTCATTCATGTTGGGCTCCTTTTGGTATGAAATAATTCAATCATATATATATATAATTGTTAAGTTGTGTCCTTAAAAAAATTAATTCACTACAAAGCTACAAAGTTTTATAATCATTTAAATATATTAATTAAAAAATTGAATAAAAATATATTAAATTGTATTTAAATGATGTTTTAATATAGATGATAAGATTTAGATCTCGCCCTAACTCTTAAGATCCTACGGTTGCATGATTATGGTTTTCAAAATGACTCTTTGTTTGCAAATAACTTATTTACCTCTCACTGAACAAACAAGCTGAACAAAAATACATTTTTTTTATTTAAAATATAAATGAGTCGAACACAAACAGTGATATTTTTTAACAAGCTGAGCCTTGTCGTGTTCGACTCATTTACACCCCTACTTTTAAGTAGAATTTTAGAAAACTATCTTCTATTTATGATCATGCTAAAATAAATTTAGAAGTTTAGAAAACGAGAGATTTTCTCTTCAAAATAATAACACTTTTTTTGTGGGATCGATACGGAGTAATCCTTAACTGTATTATTACTTCACATGCACTTGCATGATTCAGCCAACTTGCTTCGCTTTAATTTTTTGAGTCATCAAGTTTTTGGTGCCATTATTAAGGAAAGGTGTTAAGAAAAAAATTGATTTTAGGAGAGCTTTGGTTGAACTGTTGAGAATCTAGGTTTAGCAATTTTTTCTGTTTATTTCATTTTTATTGCACTTGTATTGTTGCTTTTGTTTTCTTTCAGGTATTGAAAAATAAAATAAACTAGAGAAAAATAGAAATGGAAAAAAGCACTCAAGAAAATCAATTTATATATTTCATAAATATGTCGTATGTCGACCATTGATTGGCTAGCAATCACATGAATTTCAAACACCCTATCATGGGAACTAGATTTGATGACCCATACTCCAACACCAATAACGCAAGTTTGTCATCTTACCAAAAAATCAATTGGACTGGTAATGAACCCACTGCAGGAATCCAGTAGTGGTGGAGTGATACCCTTCCCAGTTTAGGTGCACTTACACACTTGGTTTCACGCAAGTATACGGGTCGTATCAGCGATATCAAATTTATGAGTCTGGAATATCGATCCCACAGGGGATCGAGGCAGTTAAAGTCTTAAGAGAAGTTCTAGTTTACTAAATTGAGTCTTGGCCTAGAATTAAAGTTGGTTTTAAGTGTTGCTAACCAATTCTACAAAATTACTGGCGCTAAAAACTTGATACCCTTCTCGATTCAGGAGCACTTGCGCAATAGAGTTTTACACAAGTATACGTGTCATATCGACAATATCAGATTTATGAGTCTTAAATATCGATCCCACAGGGGAGTGATCTCGACATTCTATATAGATAGATGTAAAATGCGTATATGTGATTATATGATTAATTTCCTTAATAGTTATTCTTAATTTGCAACAGTGCCAAAAACTTGATCCAAAGCAAATGCTGGGTAAATTTTTTGCTATGAAGCAAATAAGAATGCAGTTATAATATTTCAATATGGGATACTACGCAAGTATATGT
>JXCR01031812.1:113122-129628 GCA_002079205.1 Phalaenopsis hybrid cultivar | reverse complement strand
TGCAGGATTTAAGTTTTATATGCTAAGATAGAAGGCTGGTTTGGAGCGATTGTTAGGTTACTAGTCTATTAGAAATTCCACAACATAAAATCTAAACTGGATGACTTTTTCCAAATTATAGATTCAATTACACCATTTTATAAACAGAATTTCCGTGTGCACCACTATTGGATCTATCAATTCGATATGACATCTCGTTGTCCAGCATTGAAGGCTCGAATGGCTTCAGACTTTCTATATTCATCACTGAGAAGATATTCATGTAAGCAGGCAAATCCAGCCAATTGGCATTGCCTTTAACCTTTTTCAAGATTGAATAGGCAAAATACATTCGGGGTTTACCTATCATCGTTTAATCTCTTATTGCTGATGTGAAGTGATACTAGATATAATTTTTTGAATTAGTTTTTTCTATTTGGTGCTAGTCATGTCAACTCTTGTAAAGATCCTATGACTTCTGAAGATGTGCCTTTTTTTCCTAAAGAATTTTTTTGACTTTTATGATATAAAACTTTGGTCTCCTTTGAGGCCTTTTTCTCAGCTCTTGGACTTGGTCATTGATTATGTTGAGAACTTTAAGTTGAACAAACTTCGAGGCAAATACCCGAGGCTCACCTTGAGTAGAGCTTGGTTTGTCGAATTGTGGGATACTTTGTTGAAAGTAGATTGGACATATGGTAAACTTTCATTCTATTGTATTGGATGCTGTGCATTGAATCTACACGTAGGTGCACCATACTCGAGTTAATCATCTCAGTTTGGCCGTCTTTTTGTAAATGGAAAGTGATTCATATTTTCAAAATTTTATCATCATGCCCGAATTTCTTTCTAAAATGAGCCGAGGAAGCAAAAGAGTATTAGCTCGAGATGATTAAGCTCAAAAAGCCTAAATGCATTTAAATATTTTTGAACAAGGGATGTGTTTGCTTGTTCTTGCATGATGTTTAGCTTGCTCATTATGAGAATAACATTCTTCCAAAATTTATTAATCATAACAAAAGCATACTTATGAACATTATGAGTCGACAACAATCCTCCCAAGGAGAGATGCTTTCCCATTGTCATCTTAGCATACACATTGGAGTTTATAATTTTTTTTTTTTTTTGGAGGGATTTGCAGTGCTGAAAAGTATTGATTATGTTAATAATTTGGCCACATTCAAGTGCATTGTAATATGGTAGACATATCTCTACAGGTTTTTTAGAGTTTTATTTACCCTGAAGTGTCTAAACACTTTGGAGGATACATTTTTCAAATGCACTTCATCTAATTACCATCCTCTGAAACACAGAGATGGCTCCCTTTATAGAGCAATCTCTCTCAAACATTAAATCCTTCTTCTCACACATCCTCAAAGATTTCTTGAAAGTTATCATCCAACTAGCAGAGATTGGCATGTTTTTCATATTGAGCTGACTACGGTGGCATTATTGTTGATAAATTCATTGATGGATGAGATGCTTCCCTTTAAGGAACAATCCCTTCTAGACATTGTATTTTTATTCGTAGGCATCCTCCAATATTTCTCAGAAATTGCTGTCCAATTTGTAATGATTGGCATATTTCTCATGTCGAGCTAGCTGCAATTGCATCATTTCTAATTAGGCCATTTGATGATAAGAGCATATTTGCTATTTTTGTTCTGCTAGATGACATAGTTGAGCTGCTGCAAATACATCCTTCACTTTTTGTGTCAAGCTTGTTGAAATTTGGAATTTCATTTTGGAAGTATAGAAGTTGCTTTTTGTTTGTCTGGACCATGTTTCCTTTTTCAAGCAGCTAAGTTTGCCAGTGTTTCATACTATGATGCATGGACACTTCTAATTATTGAGCCGTGCAGTGTCAGACACATATTGGACATGGGCAGGACTCTAACATGGCTCCGACATGTGTGCAACAAGACATAAAAAAGTTCAATTTAAATACTATTTTTTTTTTAAAAAGACACACTTGTTCTAAATTAATGAATTGAAAATTTTTAAAAAATATTTTTTAGCTAAAATTTGAAAAAAAAAAAAGTTTTATGTAAAATTTAAGGAAGATTTTCATACATACCACTTAACTCTTTTGTATTTGTTTCTAAAACCTAAATTTTAATTTTACATGTATGTCACCTTACATATATATGAAAAAGTGTATTTAACTTTTTTAAAACTCATAATAGTGGTATATTAAATGAGTTATGAAAACTTTGGGCGGCATAAATATATGTTTAGGATATGTAAATATATAAGAATTTGGTGCCAAAAAAGTTGGTGAAAATCTTACTTCTTTAATAAGTAGTTGATTAAGAGGACTTAATTATTGATGTATTGCAAGATAATACATGCTTATTTTTTGTGTGCCATAAACTAAACAATCATATATGAACTTTTTAGGGTCGTTTGGGATCATTTTTATTATTTATTTATTTTTTTATGTTATAATTTAAATTAAAACATGTTTAACTTAGGTACTTATTTTTAAAATTCTCAAAATATCTTGAATATGTTTTGATTTTTTTTAAATACAATTTGATTTGTTAAAAAAAAATTACATAAAGTCTATATCAAATAATACAAGAAACAAGTAATACCAAATTGGCTCTTAGTTTTTGAAAATTAATGTAATTAAATTTCTTTTTTTTATCTTTGTATTTTTCTAAATATTTAATTTATCTAATTTTTTATATATTTTATTAATTTATATTATAATGGTGTGTTTGTCGCATGTCGATGTCCTATTTTTTTAATAATAGACGTGTCCCATATTCTTGTTCATATCTCTATATCTGTGCAATATAGGGTTCATAGCTAAGTGAAGTGCAGTTATTTACTTCTCATACATTTGATAATTATTTTGTGCTTCTAGTAGATTTTTTTAGATTTTTTCCATAACTCTTCCTTCTTTTGTTAGAATCTCATCGAGTGCATATTTTGAGTGCAAGCCTATACTCAAACATTTTATAAAGGTTGGGCAAAGGTAGGACCTGTCTTATTTATCTTTCTCTTACGAATAAGACCACTTAATGTTTCTTATTGTCAAACTTTTAGATGGCTTTTATGAGTGGATTAAGAGGTTCATTAAGTACATAGAGGCTACAAATGAACTATGGGCGAGCTTCATGAAACTTACCTAGCCAATCACATATCATGCTTGAGGTCAATCCTTAGGATCTATTTTTATATCTCCGCCACCAACTATAAAGCCTAAAATGGTAAGCTTCTCTTCTCAGAATTGTAGTTTTCTAAGTTGAGGACACGTAGGTGATGTTTTAGGAGACTAAACACCTTTTCCACATACTCGAGATGTTCCACCTACATTCAACTATATATAAGGATGTTATCTGGATAGATTATCACATACTTCTTTGTGAATGGCCTTAAAAGATAATTAAGTAGATGCATAAATATCATCAGTGCATTGTAGAGGCTAAATGACAACACCATCCACTTTAATAATCCCTGGTTGATTATAAATGTGATCTTCCATTTATCTTCTTCCTATGTCAAACATTGTGATTGTCTATTTTCAGATCTATCTTGATGAAACTGAGTCATGCTTCAACCGATCGAACAAGCTATCCACCTCAAGTGTGGGTATCAGTTTTTCTTTGTGATTTTGTTCAGTGCCCAGTTGTCGATGCATATCTGCTAGCCATCTTCTTTCTTCTTCACCATCTAAATTGGACATCTGCAAAGTGAACTACTTGGCTTAATTCGGTGTAGTAACTTCTCTTTTCTCTTCTTCTCGATAGGAGGTTTCTCGTTCTTGTTCTTGTTCTTCCTTTTGATCTCCATAACAAATATGTTAATTTGGCATGGATCTTTAATGTGGAAAAATAATAGCTCTTTGAAGTTATGCAATTGCTATGTACTTCACAGCACATATGCATCTTCAAATAATACACCAATTATTAGGGCTTATCTCTTAAACTGTGTAATGTAATTTTGTACATTATGATCTTGTTACTAGCATAATACATGTCATTTCCTTCATCTTTTTTTTATAACCTATAAAGTCAGATTATTGGCTAGCAAATTCTTGAATTTTAGGAGATGTATTAATGCCCAAACTCATATGAGCATTCCATAAGTCAAAGTGTGGTTGGTGATATTTAGTGGAGCAGATGAACTTTCTTTTAGGAAGGATGCCCATAATGACTACAATTGGTCTCCATCTGATCTACCTAGGCATCTGGTTTCTCTTCATCCATTGCTCCTTTAAAGAGAGTAATGTTGATGGCTGCCTCTAGCTTTTAGGGTAAATGTCTCAGACTAAATAAAATCTCCAGATCTACATCTTCGAAGTCATTATATTGCCTCCTCCAACTCTCACCGGTTTCCTCTTGCTAGATCTTGCAAACAATTTTTTCTTGATTTCTTAATATGGTTCTAGCCTTGTACTGAAGTTTTCTTAGTCATCATCTCCGTCTTCATAAACCTCTGTTATTGAAGATGTACAACTTGAATCTAGTTGTTGGACCATTTTTCTTGGTTTGTTGATACCTTGGTTTCTTGAGGTTTTTAAGGGACAAGAATGGTTCATCTTCTTGTAGTCATTCTTTATCAACACCATGCACCTAGGGTTCTCTTTAAGCCTAGCACTTTGATATGAAATACTTAATCTATGAGCTGCCATGTCAAAGAGGCCACACAGCACGAAGCCAGATGTATTAGGGAAATGGTGTGGAGCAATGATTTAAAAAATTAGTTTTATTGATGGAGAAAACTTGTAATTTCTAAAAATATAAAAATATATCAAAGTTCCTCTTAAAAATTTTAACCTAATTTTCACATATCCTGAAATGATCAAATCTATTTGTACAAAACTCATTATTTTATAAGAATCAATTTCATATGCATAAGTATATATATTACCATATTGCATTCATATAACTTAATTATTAATCAAGTTATTTAAGTCTAAAATTTAAATAAATTTATTATTTAAGCATTTGATTACTGTAGATATAATTATTGTCCATAGCATATCTCAAATCCACTAAATTAGGCATGCAATAATAGCCCTTAAGATTTTCATTGATACTAAGATTTTTAATATTATAAGTGTTTATGCTCCTCAAGTAGGCTTAGATAGAAGGTCTAAAGATAAATTCAGTAATAACTTAGAAAACTTAATACAAATGATACCCTTGAAGAAAAAATTTTTATTGGAAGAGATTTAAATGGACATGTCAGTAGAGTGGTTAAAGATTTCAAAAATATTCATGGTGGCTAAAGTTTTGGAATGCTAATGAAGAAGGTAGAGTCATTTTAGATTTTACTTTTGCGTATGATTTTATTATTACTAATATTTTATTCAAAAAAAGAAATGAGCATCTTATTACTTATAAAAATGGATATAATAAAACACAAATTAATTATTTTCTTATGAGAATAAGAGATCGTCGAGATTATAAAGATTGTAAGTTCATTCCAAACGAGGATTTAAATACTCAATTTCGTTTATTAGTTCTAAATTTTAAGATGAAGAGTTGTAAATTAAAGAATACTAGGACTCATTATCGTAGACTTAGATAGGAGAACCTAAAAGACACAAATAAAAATATTTTTATGAGTAAGATTCAAGATTTCAAAATTTGGGAGGTTTATGAAGAAACAAATGTTATGTGGGATAAAGTAACAAGTATTATTAAATAAGTAACAAAATATATATTTGGAGAATCAAAAGGAAAAAAATTGTATAAATAAAAATAGTTGGTGATGAAATAATAATGTGCAAGAAAAGATAAAATATAAGAAGTTATGTTATAAAAATTGATTTAAATGTAAAAGCTTAAAAGAATTGGGAAAAATATCAAACGGCCAGCAGGGAGTTTAAATGAACAACCTGTGACGCTAAAAATTCAGCTTTTAATGATCTTTATAATAAATTAGATACTAAGGAGGATGAAAAATATATGCATAAACTAGCCAAACAAAAAGATAAGAAAAACAAAGATTTAACTCAAATAAGGTGTATTAAAGATGAAAATCAAAAAGTGTTTTTCTTAAAAAAAAGATATTCAACCTAGGTGGGTGAATTATTTTGATAAATTTTTAAATGAAGTTTATGAAAATACGATTGACCTTAATGATCTTAATATCGTTAATAAAAATAAAACGTTTCTTTTTTACCGTCACATTAGTAACAAAAAAGCTGATGAGACTTTAAAGAAAACCAAACATGGAAAATCTGTAGGACCCTGATGATATCTCAATTGAAGTGTGGAAATATTTGGGTGATTTGTAGTTTCTTAGCTTATTAAAATTTTAATTTTATTTTAAAAACTAAAAAGATGCCTGAGGAGCGGAGGAAGAGTATTTTGGTCCCATTTTTAAGAATAAAAGGGATGCACAAGAGTGTGCCAATTATAGAGGTATTAAGTTGATGTGTCATGACAGCGACTTTATATATGATTAAAAATACAAGAATTTGATACTGTTACTAGAAGATTTAAATCCCCGACAACGGCGCCAAAATTTTGATAACAGTTATAAATTTGATAAAGATGTGTATAAAATATTCAATAATTACAAAATCACACTTATCAACGCAAGTATACGTATCGCTCAAGTAATACAGGGCTCTAATGGAGTCCTGGATATCGATCCCACATGGAATAATATTAGAGGCTACGAACTAAGATTTAAAAAATCAATACTTAATCACAACAATATAGTTCAAATTACATATTTGTCACTAATAGTCAATTGAAATAAAGATTAATTTTAATAAACTCTTAATTAACTAATTCTACTAATAAAGTTTCTAATGTGAAGTTCAATATGTAAAAAAACATACTTCTCATTGTCAAGAAGTTTAAGTGAATGGATAAATTGAATCAGTTCAAATTGTATTGTGTCAAATAGGAGCATACATATTCTTTACCCTTTGGACCAAACATAAAGTACATTGACTAATCCTATGCTTGGTTACTGAATCTGCGGCTAGACTGGGAAGATACCAGCTCTCACTTCGGAGCTCCCACGTTCCCCTCGCCTGAGGGCTAACATCTACGCTTCAGCACCCAAACGATATGACCGAATTGAGGATTTTAGTCAGTCACTCTAAAATCTCCAATTCTACGCCCGATAATTTTTATTTCCCTATTTATTTGCTCCCAATTTTCAAGGACTTTGACATCGATAAACCTTGGATGTAATCTTCACTTTAGTTGTAAAATTCAACATATTTTAATAAATCAATTGGCTAGATTGAAAGTAAATTAAGATTGAAGTGAAAAGTTCATCACAACTTCTTTAACATTCTCATGACACAACCAATTCAAATCACCATTTCACAAAATCTCAAGACAAGGAGAAAGATAAAAAACTAGTCAAAACTCATTGAGAAGATACGATAAAACTTAAAATTTATATATAAAAGCAAAGTCATACAAACTTCAATAAATAAATACAACTTATCTCTAATTCCTTGCCAAGCAAACTCCTCGAAGTTCCTCTGAATCTCTTCCTTTCTTTACAGCACACAGAATTCTCCTTCGAAGCGACAATGATGAAGAAATCTCTCACTTTCCTTCCACTCTTACAATCTCTTGAAGAATTCATCACAATACTAACCACTCTCTACACTCTAATGGGCACCACAAACAATAAAGACTCAGCCGACACCCGTGGCCACCCCCTTTTTCGGCTTCCAAATATTTTTTTTAAAGTTGTAGAAGAGTTTTCAAGAGTTGCCCAAGCGTCCATTAAAAAATCGTCCACATTTAATGCATTTGTAGAGAGAACCGACGTGCTCGCCGACGGCGGCCTTGATGGCGTCGTCGGCGGCCTTCTAGAATATTTAATTCTGGACTCTCGGAAAAAATCTGTCGTCGGCGCCCAAGATCAAATCTTCATATTTTGGTCTTTTTTGCTCCAAATTCGCTTCTTTTTGTATCTTTTTGCTCCAATGACCCTAATTCGACATACTTGCAACAAAATATCAAAAATACATTTTTTTTAAAGTGTAATATCATCAAAATCAGTGTAAAATAAGTATGAAAATCTCAACATATTTTTCTTTGATCATGTCATACTTTAAAATTATGGGAGAGGGTAATTGAACATAGGTTAAGACGTACTACAATGATTTGTCATAATCAATTTGGATTTATGTCAGGCAGTACATTTATTGAGAGCTTTTGATGGAGAAGTTCTGAGATAATAAGGAGGATCTACATTTGATGTTTATTGATTTAGAAAATACTTACGATAAGTTTCCAAGAGATATCCTTTGGAGAGTTCTTGAGAAAAAAAGCATTGATATGACTTATATATTCAAGTCATTAAAGATGTGTATGCTAGAGTTGTTACTTGTGTTCGAATTGAAGGAGGATTGACCAAATATTTTCCTACTTCTGTTGGATTACATCAGGGATCGGCTTTAAGCCCATTTCTTTTTGCTTTAGTTATGGATGGTCTTACTGGACATCTACAGGAGGATGTACCTTGGTGTAGTTTTTCTCATTATATTTTCCTATTTCTGTTGGTTTACATCAGGAATCGACTTTAAGCCCATATCTTTTTGCTTTAGCTATGGATGGTCTTACTGGACATTTACAGGAGGATGTACCTTGGTGTATGCTTTTTGCTGATGGTATCTATTTTGTGGATAAGACGAGAGAAAAAACCCAGGAAAAACATGAATTACAGAGGTCTACATTGGAGCCTAAAGGTCTTCATTTGAGTAGAACTAAAATTGAATACATGGAATGTAATTTTATTAGTATCAATTCTAGTGACAGAAGTGTAACTTTGGGTGGTCAAATTATTAAAATGTGTGAACAATTTAAATATCTCGGGTCTATTGTTCAAAGTGATGGTGATATATATGGGGATGTTAATAGTATCAAGTTGGTTGGTTGAAGTGGAGGAATTCTTCGGGCCTTTTGTGTGATAGAAAAGTACCGCTTAGACTGCAAGGAAAATTTTATAAGAGGGTGGTGAGACTTGCAATGCTCTATAGTGCTAAATGTTGGTCTTTAAAAGAGAAGTATAATACTAAGTTAAGTGTTGTCGAGATGAGAATGATTAGATGGATGTGTGGATTTACACTTAGAGACAAAATACGAAATGATTATATTCGTGATAGGGTTGGTTTAGCTCTAGTGACGGACAAAATTAGAGAAAGTCGTCTTAGATGGTTTGATCACATTAAACGTCGACCATCTGACGATTCGATTAGGAGAATAGATATTTTAGATTCGACTTATGTTGAGAAAAAACAGAGGTAGACCTAAGAAGACTTGGGCATATTGTATAAAAATATTCTTAATTTATTAGAACTAAATGAAAATATGACACTAAATAGGACGTAGTAGAGAAAAAAGATTCATGTAGCCGAACCCACGTAGTGGGATTAAGGTGTTTTTGTTGTTGTTGTTGTTGTTGTTGTTGTTGTTGGGTGATTTAGTAAGGGATGACTGTGATGGTCTGAGTTGCTATCAGTCATTCTTTACCAGGTCATCCTTTACTAAATCGCCAGTTGCATTGCTAACTTAGGAGGATGTACCTTGGTATATGCTTTTTGCTGAGGGATTCTTCTCGTGGATAAAACGAGAGAAAAAGCCCAGGAAAAACATGAATTATGGAGGTCTACATATGGTCTTACTGGACATCTACAGGAGGATGTATCTTGGTGTATGCTTTTTGCTGATGATATCTTCTCGTGGATAAAACGAGAGAAAAAGCCCAGGAAAAACTTGAATTATGAGGTCTACATTGGACGTGGATAAGACGAGAGAAAAAACCCAGGAAAAACTTGAATTATGGAGGTCTACATTGGAGTCTAAAAGCCTTCATTTGAGTAGAACTAAAATTGGATACATGGAATGTACTTTTAGTAGTAGTATTTCTAGTGACAGAAGTGTAACTTTGGGTGATCAAATTATTAAAAGGTGTGAACAATTTAGATATCTCGAGCCTGTTGCTCAAAGTGATGGTGATATAGATGGAAAAAGTTGTGAATGATTTAGATATCTTGGGTATGTTGTTCAAAGCGATGGTGATATAGATGGGAGATGTTAATAGTAAAATTCAAGTTGGTTGGTTGAAGTGGAGGAATGCTTCGGGCCTTTTGTGTGATACAGTAAAGAATTCAAGTTGGTTGGTTGAAGTGGAGGAATGCTTCGGGCCTTTTATGTGATAGAAAAGTACTAAAGTTGGTTGGTTGAAGTGGAGGAATGCTTCGGGCCTTTTGTGTGATAGAAAAGTATCGCTTTTGGTTGGTTGAAGTGGAGGAATGCTTCGGGCCTTTTGTGTGATAGAAAAATACCGCTTAGATTGAAAGTAAAATTTTATAAGAGGGTGGTGAAACTTGCAATGCTCTATGGCGTTAAATGTTGGCCTTTAAAAGAGAAATGTAATGCTAAGTTAAGTGTTGCTGAGAAGAGAATGATTAGGTGGATGTGTGGATTTACACTTAGAGACAAAATGCGAAATGATTATATCCGTGATAGGGTTGGTGTAGCTCCATTGAAAGACAAAATTAGAGAAAGTTATCTTAGATGGTTTGGTCTCGACCATCTGATGATCAGATTAGGAGAACAAATGTTTTAGATTCGACTTGTGCTAAGGAAGGCAGAGGTAGACCTAGGAAGACTTGGACTTATTGTATAAAAAATGATCTTAATTTATTAGAACTAAATGAAAATATGACACTAAATAGATATTGTATTAAAAATGATCTTAATTTACTAGAATTAAATGAAAATATGACACTAAATAGGACTCATTGTATTAAAAATGATCTTAATTTACTAGAACTAAATGAAAATATGACACTAAATAGGACGCTATTAAAAATGATCTTAATTTATTAGAACTAAATGAAAATATGACACTAAATAGGATGCAATATTAAAAATGATCTTAATTTACTAGAACTAAATGAAAATATGACACTAAATAGGACGCAATGGTGAATGATCTTAATTTACTAGAACTAAATGAAAATATGACACTAAATAGGACACAATGGAGAAAAAGAATTCATGTAGCCGACCCCACGTAGTGGGATTAAGGTTTTGTTGTTGTTGTTGTTGTTGTTGTTGTTGTTCGGTGATTTAGTAAGGAATGACTGTGATGAGTTTGGGTTGTTATCAGTCATTCTTTACCATGTCATCCTTTACTAAATCGCCAGTTGCATGGCAAACTTAGTGTATTTGAGATTTCTGCTTACTATAATAATTACAGCTACATAAATTAAATGCTTAAGTAGTATTATAGCCAAAGTATCCATTTTTCTATTTCCATTCCCATAACTTCACCTGGCAGCAAACAGAGTGCTATGTGGAAGAGTATGACGTGAGGGAGAAGTGGGAAAGCAAGAGCTAGAGTTTTGATCTATAGGAAAATTTTGATTTTTGTATTTTTTCCCCCCATGAGCTGAGTTTGTTCTAAGGACCATAAACTTAAAGGTTTGTGCGAGGAGAAACTATTTTGAGTAAAAAAATATTTTTAAGACTTTTTAATTTACTTTTGTGTTGTTAAATTAATAATTTATATTAAATTGAGGAAATTATTATTATTATGAAAGAGAAAAACTTTCAGGTGATATTAATAAAGAAATTCCTTATGAGAAGTGTAGAACACGGGTACGGGGAAAAAAATTACTTCACTTGATTATTCACATGTGAGGTACATATATATATTGGGAAACAAATCTCTCCTAACTTATAAAAATACCAAATATAACTAATCTAAAATTGACATGGAAATAATTCTAAAATAAAAATAACAAAAACATAAATAGGAAGAGAATAAAATAAACCGAGTTTCCAAAATTATCTCCCTATTCAATCTTCCATGATAGGTAGGTGGCCAACGGACCTACCCAAGGAAGCGACCGGTTACTTCATGATTTTTCACACTCCCCCTCAAGTTAGGTCGTAGATGTTTTAGAGACCAAACTTGATATTGAACTCTGAGAAGGAACTTAAAGGAAGAGCTTTGGTGAAGACATCGACAACTTGTTGGCGTGTTGGGTTGTAGTTCACTTGTATAATTCCACCATTAACCTTTTCAGAAATGAAGTGCCTGTAAATTTTAATATGCTTGGTCCTGTATGATGAACAAGAGTATTGACAATACTTATAGTTGCTTGGTTGGACAAACATATTTATATGCTTATTAGAGGTACACCCTAATTCCCTTAATAATTTTTGAATCCAAGTCCCTTCATAGATTCCCAAGGCGAGTGCACTATATTCTGATTCTACACTGCTTCTAGAAACAACAACTTGCTTTTTACTTCTCTATGTAACCAGATTTTCTCATACATAGTAGTAAACTGTCGGTGACCTTTTGTTTGTGAGTTCCTCAGCCTAACTTGCATGAATATAGACTTCTCTTTGTCTTTTATTTTCTAAAAAATTAATCCATAACCAGTAGGCTTCTTGAGAAATCGTAGAATCATGTACACCATCTCCAAATACTCTTCATTTTGACCATCCATGTGTTGACTCATAATACTTATAAAGTATACAATATTTATCCTGGTATGTGACAGATGAGTTTTACTGTCAATCTTTGATAGCTTTCTTTATCCATGGATATATTTTCTTCTTCTTTGTTAGACTTCTAGTTGGGTTCTATTGGAGTATCAGTAGGTTTACAGCCAATTAACCTCGTTTTCTTTAGTAGATCTAGGATGTATTTACTCTGTGTTATAACAGTGCATTTCTTGGACCTTGTTACCTCTAAACCTAAAAAATATCTCATGTTTTCAAACTCAGTAGCAGGCACTTCTTTGATTTTAAGAATTTTTTTCTTCATCACTAGTAAGAATCATATCATTCACATGTATAGCCAAAGTGGTATATATGTAAAAATTGAAATTTTGGTTTTAGATATATAAATGCATAAGAGTTGAATGGTATGCATGTAAATCTTTCTAAGTACCATTGCAATCCAATGGATATGCCATTTTAACCAGAAAGGGGTACTCCAGCTGCGACATTAATTGTAGCTTTTTCAGATGTATGTACACAGAAACATAATTTTAAGGTTACTACAAAATCTTAATCCTCTCGTATAAGAACTCTCCACCCAAACTTCACTTGAGAGAGGGATGGAGCGTTATTACCCACCAAGCATCTATACATGGCTACCCTTTTAAGTTCAGTGGCACGGGTAATGCATTAAGCTTTTAACTCATTTGTAGCTTGTTTCTTATCCTCTAAAGCTTCTTAACTTCTAATTTTTTTAGCTTTTCTGCAAATGTATGCAGTAAAACAATGCTAAAGTTCGGCTTTAGGTTTGCTTTCTGAAAATTTCTTGTGTTGGATAATTACCATATTGTTGTATCCTTTTATGCATCAGTTCAAATTTTATGCTTCGTGCATGAAATGTTATCAGATCATTCTTTTTAGAGTCAAGTCTCAGCCAATACCAGATGTCTTCCTGGTTTGCAGGCTCTAAAATCAAATAAAACCTGTCTGTGATTTCTTTCGAAAAGTTTTACAGTATCGTAAGTGGCATTTTGGGCATGCAATTTACCAATTGTTTATCAGATTGAAATTGTTTATGCTTACTACATTTATGTCTTACAAACGCAGCCTTCTGTGATTATGAACATTTTGGTTGCCGTTCTCTAAATTGGTTTCTTGGGGCTAAGATATTTCTTCGCGTTATCAATTAAATTTTTAAGAGGGAAGTCAACTAGAATGGTTCTGAAGTAATGAGCCATTAAAACTTGTTTAAACCAACATAAACAGAAAAGATTTCTCATTATTACTTGTTAACCTCGACAATATGAAGTAGTTGGGTTCTCTGAGTCTAAACTGAGTGCAGACTTGATAGTTTCTACAGAGTTTTGTACTTCCGGAGCAGTGAGACAATCCTTCACTACAAAAGCTTTTGTTTCATGCTGATTGGTTGTCATACTTATTATTTTAAAAATTAGATCAGATAGGATGGTTGAAACAGTTCACCATGAACCAGCCCTCAAATCAATTTAGTCCAATTGAAAACCAGATTTATAGAGATAACCTGCGTTAACTCGTAAAAATTAGCAGTCAGACCTCTCACCCGTAAAACTAGGAGTGGTTGCACTAGTTTGACTAGAAATTGCAATAGAGAGTTGGTTTTGGAATGTGATATTTTCTTAACTTCATATATATGGACTATATTTGATGATACATAATATATACACATATCTATCAATTATTTATAATCATTATTAGAAATCTTATCTTATTTAAATGATTCTAATAATTTAAATAATATTTATATCATCACGCGTGAACCCCGATTGGATCCTAGGTGGATCTTTCGTTCCACTAATTCAATGCCCAGTTTTAAACATTTCCTATCCTATTGAACTATCATGCCGGTTTCTAGACATAATCTACAGTCTGAAGGGTCTGTAAATTCCTTGACCTGATATTTTCCTTATGATAATTTGGTCTTACAGCATGTATAACCTTCTAATGAATGTATTGGTGCAATCATAAATGAAATTTAATTTGATTATT
This sequence comes from Phalaenopsis hybrid cultivar, assembly GCA_002079205.1. NCBI lineage: Eukaryota > Viridiplantae > Streptophyta > Magnoliopsida > Asparagales > Orchidaceae > Phalaenopsis > Phalaenopsis hybrid cultivar. Next base: position 115,163 of record JXCR01031812.1, on the reverse strand, counting down.
TTTTATTTTACTACATATAATTCATTTGCATGCTGCATTCTGTTGTTTGTTCAGGGCCACCTGATGCAGATGACAGTAATGGTTCCCCCCTCCTTCCCCAAGGAACTCCAGTTCCTAAACAAGGAAGACCGGCTGCTTCGTTGGCTTATCGTTAAACACAGGAATACAGTATATGGACTGGAGGCCATCAATGACGACGAGGGGAAAGATGAGCTGAGCTTGTTTGGTCCCGGCAGCTTATATAAAAAGACGGGTGAGGATGACGATGACGACGACAACGATGATGATGATGATGAATATGAACAATGATAGGCTTGTATGTATTTTCAGAATGCAAGCATAGTTCTTTACTAGTAGAAGCATATATATATATATATATGCTATCTTCCCTATGCATGAAAAAGATGTATTTCATATTTCAAGAGTTAAAAAATGGAGGAATTTTTCATCTGCTATGAAAGATTTGGTCATATAAACTTAAAAATATAACTTTCAAGTGTTTGATATGGAAATACATAGGAATTGGTTGGTATATATGTAAATGACCCATATATTTCATTTGCTGAAAACTCACATTCCTCAATAGACATTCCTGACTAATCCTAATCTCTGAGCTCTTAATTCTGGCATCATTATATTTGCAACATATTGAATTTCTTTATATATATATATATATGGAGTCTGCTTTTATAGATTATTAAAAGAAAAATTTCATGTAAATTGGGGAGATGGTGAAATGAAATATTGGCTTTCTGTGCCTCATAAATTTCATGTAAATTGTAGTTGTGGGGCTCTTTATAGGCTGTAAAATTCCCAGTCCCCACATCTTGTCTTTGCCTTTGTTGGCTTGCTCATGTACAGGAAGAGTCACGGGCATGCCAAAATGGCCTAAACAAACCTTGAAAATTAGCCCATCTCCTTTCCTATATATATATATATACATCACTCACATGCACGCCATTGCTTGTTGTGGGGGTTTTGTCGCAATGGTTCATTATTTGCAGCTGACAAAACAGAAATATTGTGAGGGGGTGGACTCTGCAAATATGATAAAATTAAAGGGGCCAGATTTAATAGGCAACTGCTAGAATTATAGAGCTCGTGTTCGATTCGTTCGCTAAGTTAACGAGCCGAACACGAATATTTTTTTGTTGTGGTTGATATATAAATGAGCCGAACACGAGCAAAGATTTGTTTGTTCGTATATAAGAATAATTATAATTCTTATCAATATGTTATTTCTGCAAACTCTAAACCGCACGAGTGAATCGAACAAGTAGTTAGGAAGTTTTGAAAGGATGCTAAAGAAAAATAGTTCAGGCAGCATAGAAATATAAATTAAATAATAATTATAATTACAGTATTTTTGAGAATTGATTTTAATGGTAAAAAAATGAATTCGACTTAAATGGGGGAAAATATTACGTACGTCATTCAGGCATGCGAATGATGGTATAGATTGTACTATATCGTGTGTCTGGCAGTATGGTGCGATCCACATCTTTGACCGCACATTTGTTTTACGAGATGTAGATAAGGAGGCTTCACTCCTATCTTTTAAGGTCCTGACTTATATTTTATATAGGGGCAAAATTGCATAAAGATCATCCCAAATTTGTTATTTACAAATGAACAATTCCTCTTTCATCAATTTTTTTTTTGTAAATTCCACTCAAATTTTTTAAATTCTCAATAATCAATTCAGTGGTTTAATCCATAAATATTGATATTTTGAATGCTTTCTAAAAAATTATAAAAAAAAAATGAATAATTATTTATTATATAGTCTTTGTAGCCAACGAAAAAATTATAGACCATGTGATTAGGGCTGTCAAAAAAGCTCGTTGTTCGCGAACAGTTTGTGCTCGGTTCGTCAATGAGTTCGTGTTCGATTCATTTGATAAGTAAATGAGACGAACGTGAACAATTTTTTTTCGTGTGGTTAGTTAAACGAACCAAACATGAACAGTGATGCGTTCATTCGTGATCGAATCATTATTGTTCGAAATATAAAATAATTTAAAATTATATATATATATAT